>PVJC01011960.1:0-15408 GCA_004026665.1 Murina feae | reverse complement strand
GTTTTACCATCACAGAGAGAGAACTTCGTAGAATTGCTAGGAAGTGGAGCCAGCTCTCTGTGTTCAGGGAATTTTCCACAGTGTCCTTGCCAGAAAAGGAGCATGAGCTCAGCTTATGAGGCGAGTTGAAAAGAATTTGCAAAGGGCTCCATTCAGAGCGGTGCACTGGGCAACCACTTAATGCATGGAACCAGCTTTTGTGCTCAAAAAAGGCTCGTGAAAGGAGCCAGGGTTCTCTGACCAGACCTGCTGGTGGTTTAAAATTTTCTGCTCCTTGGAAATCTCACCAGAAGGGGTTGGGTCATGCTTCAGCATCCAGGAACGTAACCAGTGAAGTAACATTGCCCCACGAGCAATGCCTTCTGCTGACTACCTGGTCACCGAGATCATTTTGCTTGCCAGCGGCTTGTGGCCCAAGCAGAAGTTGGAGAACGAATCTGTGCACACGCCTAAAAAAGAACGTTACATTGGCTGCACACTTAATCCCTCAGAACGTTCCCAAGAATTGTCGAACTTGTTTGACCCAACTCAGCACTGGGTGGAACAGGCAAGAAGTCAGTGGTGAGGAAAGGAACCAAGGGCCTCTTGGTGTCCACAGCGGAATCCAACCGCAACGCCGGAAGCGCACGTTACACCTAGTCATCCACAACTAAGCAACAGAAAAGCCCACACAGCAAACTAGCACTGTCCCTTCGCCCCGCTGCCCTCCCCCAGCTTATTCAAGGAAATACAACTGTAGCTTCTTCTCTCTGGAGGCAGAAGAGTAGAAGCCTAGGTTTTCTCCTCTAGTCTCTCAACACCCTCTCTACGCCTACCCCCGTCCACTCCCCTGAATTCGCCAGCATCCAACTTTACCTTGAGGCGGTGGTGAACTGTTGTAGTCAGTACATTCAACCTACATAGTCCTTAGGTTCCTTATGTTTATCATTCTCGCTTATCTTCTTTTAATTTTTGTATTTGGAAATAATTGTAGACTCACTAGAAACATTTAAATGTTTTCATTTACCTGAGAGAACTACAGTCTTACTTGCCATGTCCCACTCCCTACAGGTCTCTTTGGGGCACCCAACCTGAAAAAAAAAACAACAACAAAAAAGAGTAGCTGAGTAGTAAACTGGAAATTTATGAAATCTTGGGGGTCTAACTTTCTTGGAAATTGAATGATTTTTTACAATATAAGTGTATGTATATAGATACATTTATATCAAGTCCTCAGAAGATTGTGTTTAAAAGGTTAAGCACTCTCTCTCTAAATATCAAGGTTTTCATTTTCTTTTTATTACTACTGAATCTAACATGGAATTAATTTTGTTTTCCCATTTATTATTTTGTCGTATCTGACACTGGCCTCTTTCCAGGTTGTGAAAATACTAGTTGTTTCTGCTAACCTTCAAATAAGAATTTCAAATTATTGTGATTCTCTATATAGAAATTCATTTTGACAAATTTCCCCAGGGCCTTTTACACCAGCTAAAGAGTAGTGGATCAAAACTCACTTGAAATATTTTTTAAAAAACAAAAGCAATTTGATTTTCATTTGCAAAAGAGCAGTAAGACAAGGCAATGCTCTGAGAGATAAAGTTACCAGATGAGTAAGACCTAACGGGATCTATGCTGTGCACTTAAACAGTCTCTCACCATTAGAACAAAAGCTCTTAGTTTGGGGGTTTTGTTTTGTTTTTCCTATATAGTTAAAATGGCATTTCTTATGCAAGGCCCAAGGCATTCAGGTTATGTTTTCGGATAAGAAAATAGACAGCTCACATCACTCTGGGTGAGAGCAGGAGGCTGATACAATGGGCCTGAAGCCTATCTCTTCATTGCCCTCTCCCACCCACTGCAGGGGTCAGACAGTAAACCGGAGTTTAAATGGTGACAGCAGCAAATAAAGGCCCACAGAAAGCTGGACAGCTCTAACATACACTTGTGCTGGAGATGGGGTGGGGGAGGGGTAGCTGAGAGCACACTACTATAGGACATTTCATATCTGTTGTCTCAACATGCTCAACACAGACTCTCGAGTTAGTTATATGAATTTATTTCATGGAAATAAGTTGTTGACTATGAAAGCAATTACATACTCATTTCAAAAAATATAGAAAATTGCAATAAGTATAAGGGAAAAAATAAAATCATTTATAATTCTACCAACCAGATATAGCCACTATTAACTTCTTGGTGTATTTCCTTCCTGTTTTTATGTATGTGTATGTTTTCTTCTATAATACAAAGTTGGATTCAAACCATATTTAAAATTAGGAATACTGTGGGGGGTTTTCTGTGTCATTACTGGTAAATAATCTTCGTTGTATATAATTCTATTGTACAATATTCTATCGTGTGGATGTACCATTTGTTCAATCATTGTCCTATTGCAGGATATTTTTAATGATAGATGATGCTGTAAGGAAAAACATCCTTCCCTGACCAGTTTGGCTCAGTGGATAGATAGAGCGTTGGCCTGAGGACTGAAGGGTCCCAGATTCGAAACTGGTCAAGGGCATGTACCTTGGTTGCAGACACATCCCCAGTGAAGGGTGTGCAGGAGGCAGCTGATCGATGTTTCTCTCTCATTGATGTTTCTAACTCTCTATCCCTTTCCCTTCCTCTCTGTAAAAAACCAATAAAAATATATTTTTTTAAAAAGAAAACTATCCTTGTTCATAAATCTATATTTTTGCCTTTCTCTGACTCTTTCCTTGATGTAGATTTCTAAAAGTAAAATTACCAGATAAAAGAAACACATGTGTGGATATGCAATATACACCAAATGGTTTTCCCTGAAATTTGTACCAACTCATCTTTCCAGTGTGTCCCACAATCATACACAAACCATATGCAAGAAGGTGGGTGATGCCCTAGCTGGTTTGATCAGTGGATAGAGCTTCAGCTTGTGGCCTGAAGGGCCCCGGGTTCAATTCCAATCAAGGGCACCTGCTCAGGTTGCAGGTTCGATCCCAGTGGGAGGGCGTGCAGCAGGCAGCCGGTCAATGATTCTCTCTCATCATTGATGTTTCTATCTCTTCCTTCTTCTCTGAAATCAACAAAAATATATTAAAAAAAAAAAAAAGAAGCTGGCTGCCAACATTAAAATGCCTGATTCTTCACATAATATATCAAGGTCAGAAGGGACTGGAAAATTTGCAGGCCTTATTAAATAAGACTTACCTTAAAAATAGCCTAACAGGCACCCCAGAGCCTCTGCTAGCCTACATAGTAACTTCGCACAAATCAGAAAAAAATCACACCTACCTCAAGACACTTTGCTGCCATCTGCCAGAAAATTATAATAAATAACAAATCTATCGAAATCTATGATGTTGCTGTGGAGATGTCTGTCACTGCAGGTCTAGAGGTTTACATACAAAGTGTGCTTCTGTCACTGCGGGCCGGGTACATGACAGGATCTCTCTCACCTGCCCATCACACGCTCACCCTCTCCTTTCTGTCCCTCGCCCACTGTTTGAAATAGTCAGGCAGTGTTCCGTGACAAAACCCCTGAGCCTCCTATTTGCCTGAAAACGACAAATGGGTTGAAAGTAAAGTATAATGCCCCCCTAGGTGTCTGCTTTCACAGGTGTTCCTGCCTGGATTTCCTGTGCTCGTAGGCTGCTCCATTTAGATGTCCCAACAGCGCCTCAAATTTGTCAGAGGAGATAAATCTCGTTCTCTCTGCCCCACTTCTCTGTCTCTCTGGGGATGCTTGTCATCTTGGGGTTGTCAACAAATCATTCCCTTCCCCAAACACCCCACCGCTGAGCTGTTGCCAAATTCTAATTATTCCTACTTCCCTTCCCTTAGTGCATTGTTCTCTTTGCCTCCTTTGAATCCATTAACCCCAATCAGGACATTAATGAGCACAGGTTATGGAAAATTATTCCAGCTTCTGATTCTGTCAGCTTCACTGCTTCCACCTTACTCAGTGAACACATCTGATGCTTGTACACTCCCCTGCCTTCCTCTACATGACCTCACTACCACCACCACCAATTCCTACATTAGAGCTTAGAATAGAAAGTAGCACTGGATGGTCAGGCAAGATATAAACGGTTCAGATTGCTGCCTCTGGCAAATGGATTTGCTAAGTCTATACAAAAAGAATCAGGGTAAAAGGTGATGCACTCAGACTGCTGAAGGTCAAAGTAACTAAAACCCACTGGGTGGGGGTGGGGGTCCTTGATAAAATGGTGAATTCCCCAGATCCATTGTGAAATGCTGCAAGTTCTGGACTAAATCCTGACAGGCATCCATCTTCTGCCATCCTGTAACTTTTGAGCTTCCAGTGGAAATCCTAATGCAAGTGACATCCCTCAAACTAACCTGCTGTTCTGATAAGGCAGAAATCCCCAGCATCAGACATACCCCCAAGGGCCCACTGTTTCCATTTAAGATCAGAGAGTGGTGCCCTAACTGGTTTGGCTCAGTGGATAGAGCATCAGCCTGCAGACTGAAGGGTCCCAGGTTCGATTCCAGTCAAGGGCATGTACCTTGGTTGTGGGCACATCCCCAGTAGGCGGTGTGCATGAGGCAGCTGATCAATGTTTCGCTCTCATCGATGTTTCTAACTCTCTATCCCTCTCCCTTCTCTCTGTAAAAAAATCAATAAAATATATTTTAAAAAATTAAAAAGATCAGAGGATGGTGATGTGAGGCAGCCAGCTAAAGAGTGTGGGCCTCAGAGAGAACCTGCTGTTCCCCACACCCACTCTTTACCCCTCTTTCTGGAACTTCCTCTTAGAAAGCCTTGGGGAGGGTGGGGGAGGGGAATGGCAGAGAAGCCAGAGCCAGTACAAGCCGCTGCCCTGAACACGTACCTATGTTTTGGCAAACAGCTTGTGGCAATAATCTATCCTGTCTCTTACAAGTCCTTTGAGAAAAAAACTAGGAAAAATGGCCCGTACCCAAGACTATGAGCTTCCCAAAGAGAGATCTGGTTTTTGCCCTTGGCTCCTGGGAAGTAAGCTATGTCATACCTGATAGGACTATCTTTATTTAGGGTAGGGGCTGGCCACACCTGATAGTCTTAAAGTGTTAGCCGACCCTGCCAGAAAGATGAACCATATGACTTAGGATGGAGTCTCTGAGACTGAGTTCAACCACATGGACAATCAATCAATCATTCTATCAATCATGCCTACATAATGAAGAGCCAATAAAACCTAAAATGAACTTCTCTGGTTGGCAATATTCCATGCATATTGTCACACATCACTACTGGGAGGGTAAGGTAATATGACTCCACAGGGAGAAAGGATAATAGAAGTTTGGTATTTGGAACCCTCCCAGTCTCTGCCTTATGTAGCTCTTCTCCTGGCTGATTTTAACTTGTATCCTTTCAGTGAGTTCTGTCTGTCCTCCTAGCACACATCATCCAATCCAAGGGTGGATGGGGAACACCCCCTTAAAAAAACTTGCGGGTGGTGCAGAAGTGAGGGCAGCCTAACTTTGCAATTTGGGCTGAAAGTAAAGTATAATGAAACCTAGGTTATTCCACAAGAAAACTTTATTTTATGACAAAGTTTCCAAAGTCTGACAATGTGGTTATGAAAGGCATCTCAAGAGATCCGCTGAATATTCTCATCTTCCTGGGAAAGTGTGGTGGGTGCCGGGGACAGGACCAGAAGACCCTCAGAGCCCCTCTAGTCCAGGGGCCCCTCGTGGGGGGGGAATTCTCTCCGTGCTTAAATCTCTCGAGATTTTCTAGCACATTTAGAATGAAATTCAAACTTCTTACCTTGTGTGTTTGTGTGTGTGTGTGCTTCTCCAACGAAAATGTAAATCTAGATCAGTGCTGGCATATCATAAGCACACTATAAATGTTTGTGTAATAAATGAATAATTCAAATAAAAGGAATATAAAAATGCTCATTTTTCCAGTAAGACTTTATCTCTGGCTTAATTTTTTCATTATTTCTTTATTGAGAGACTAGGAGCCCAGTGCATGAAGATTTGTGCACGGGAGGTGGGTCCCTCAGCCCGACCTGCACTCTCTCTAATATGGGAGTTTGTGTCTGTCTAGCTTTGCAATCATATGAGTGAGTTGTCGGAGACCCCCAACCCAGTTTGGTTTGTTGCTCACAGAAAAAGAGGCATTTTTTTTTCTTTGCTTCATTGGTGGAGATTTCCTGGAAGTTTTAGGGTATCTTCCTTTAATTTTTCCTAGATGCTCTGATTTTACTTATGTCTCTCACCAGTAACTTGCTCCAGGCTTACTTTGCTCTAGTGCAGGGGTCCTCAAACTTTTTAAGCAGGGGGCCAGTTCACTGTCTCTCAGACCGTTGGAGGGCCAGACTATAGTTTAAAAAAACAACAACTATGAGCCCTAGCTGGTTTGGCTCAGTGGATAGAGCGTCGGCCTGCAGACTGAAGGGTCCCAGGTTCCATTCTGGTCAAGGGCATGTACCTTGGTTGTGGGCACATCACCAGTAGGAAGTGTGCAGGAGGCAGCTGATCGATGTTTCTCTCTCATCAATGTTTCTAACTCTCTATTTCTCTCCCTTCCTCTCTGTAAAAAAATCAATAAAATATATTTTAAAAAACTATGAACAAATTCCTATGCACACTGCATATATCTTATTTTGAAGTAAAAAAACAAGGCGGCAAAAACACCAGCGGACCGGATAAATGTCCTCGGCTGGCCGTATGTGGCCCATGGGCCATAGTTTGAGGACTCCTGCTCTAGTGTCTAGGAGATCCGTCTGCCATCAGAACTATGATTCCCAGCATTCCTGGTGCTCCCCACGCTGTGGGCTTCTGCTTCTGGTCCTGGGACTAACACCAGAACTACTATTCCCAGAATTCCTGGTGTTCCCCACACTCTAGGTTTTCCCTATCTGCTCTGTCTCCATCCCACGGCATCCCACTCTGCCATGTCACCCCAAGCTGCTGGCTCTCCCACTCTGCTCTTGTATATGCAAATTAACCTGCCATCTTTGTTGGGTTAATTTGCATATTTACTCCTGAGTGGCTGGTGAGCATAGTGAAGGGATGGTCAATCTACATGATTCTCTTTTATTACAAAGGACTAGGGGCCCGGTGCACAAAAATTTTTGCACTCAGCGGGGGTCAGGGAGTCCCTCATCCCGGCCTGTGCCCTCTCACAGTTTGGGACTCCTCGGGAGATGTCCACCTGCTGTCATGCATGGCCAGCCTAGATGAGGGGGCTGAGGGCTGTTTTCAGGCTGCCTACAGCCCCCTCAGGGTTCGTGCACTGGGGGGTGGGAGGGCTGGTGAGTGCAGGCATGGACGTTTCCCATTGGGTGGCCCACCATCGCACATGCCTGGTGGGCCCCCACTGCTGAGGGGACACACCTGGTGCAGAGCCGGGTAGCAGGCCGGGGGTGGATGCTGGTGCATGGTCCCTGGGCGGGGGGGCCTGCTGTTGAGCGGACACACCTGCTTCCCTGTGTGCTATGTGCCCCAATTGCACCTATTTCCAGGCCTCAGCTTGGGGGCGGAGTTGGCTTGGTCCCTCCACCCTCGAGGCTGCCCAGCCACCAGAAATCCATTGGGGCACACAGCCCCGATTGCACCTATTTCCAGGCCTCAGCTTCCAGCCGGGGCTGGCTTAGACCCCCAACCCTGAGGCTGCCCTGCCGCCTGTAATCCGCTACCAGATCTATTTCCAGGCCTCCATTGCCGGCGCCCTGCTCCTCCCCCGGCAGTTGCGGCCTGTGCATTGGGAGGCTTCTCTAGCTTCTCCAAGGCTGCGGCCTCCGCCATCTTGGCTGGGCTAATTTGCATACATCTGCTCTGATTGGCTGGTGGGCATGGCTTAAGCGTCCCGGAGAAACGGTTAATTTCAATATTATGCCTTTATTAGATAATTTTTTTTCAAGTTAAGGAAAATTTTAATGCATGATAAATCCATAAAGAAAAATAAAATGAATATTAAATGATCATGATTTTTAAAAAAACCTAAAAGTCAGGAAAAGCAACCAACTTTTTTTTTCTTCTTAGATTAGATAATTTATATACCATAAAATTTAACCTTTACAATCCGGGGGTTTTAGTATATTCACAAAGTTGTGCAACCATCACTGCGATTTCATTTCTTGGGCTCAATTTTAATCCCTATTCCTCCTTCCTTCCCACCACATGGTTCTATGAAGGGCTGCCAATCATAATACCCCATGTGCTTCAATTATAAGAGAGCACGGGACCCAGATGAGGTCAAATTTCTCCCCAGCACTTTCCAACTGAAACTAAGAAAAGAAGGGCCTTCCCTCTCAGTTGGGGAAGCTGTAAGGAATGAACCCCTACCATGTGGAAACAGCTGGTCCATTATAGCTGAGGATAAATCTGACACACAGGAAGGGGGCCCTGGCCAGCCATACCACTTCACTCCCCGCAGCTTGGTTATCTAAGCCAGTGATTCTCTCTTGGTCCTGAACTAGTTTCCATGGTTTTCTATAACTTGGGAGCTACAGTGTTCCTTAGGACAGTACGGTCCTTGTCTGGCTCATACATTCCCTCAACACATGTGTTTTTACCTATTTACTGTTGCGCAGGGCACTGGCCCTGGAGAGTACAATCTAGTGGGGCCATGGCAGTGTGGTAAATTCAATGAGAGGGAAACGCCCGAGCAAAGCATCTCACCCACTGTCAATGGGGCAGGAGAGACTTTCAGAGGAAATCACATCTAAGCTAAGACCTGAAGTTAGAGAGGAGTTTGTACCAGAAGAGAAGTTCGCAGGATGCTAAGGAGAATCAGAAGAGGTTCCCATTGGCGGGAGAGGTAAGGGTGTAACATGAAAGAAGTAACATTTAAATTAAGCTTTAAATCATGGAGATAAGAAAAGGCCAAATACAGGACACAATGAGAAATTAATTGGACTCTGGGGTTCATGGAGGAAAGAAGTAAGAATTTGGCTGCAAAGGTAGGTCTAAAGCACATGGCAGGCTCAAGTCCTGTAGGTGTAGGTGCAGGAGGGCTCCAAGCTACATGAGGCAGCAGAATGTGACATGGAAAAGATGGGGACAGAGAAGCTAGCTTGGTGCTTACTGCAACAGCCCAAGGAACAAAACAATCTGACTCAGCACAGTGGCATCTAAGTGGAAGGAGACTTGATTTGGTGTGGTGAACACACAATACAATAATACATATGGTGTAGTATAGAATTGTACACCTGAAACCTATATCATTTTATTAACCAATGTCACGCCAATAAATGCAAGAAAAAAGAAAAAGGAGGACATATGTGGGTGCCACAGAAGAGGTAGAAACGATCAGATTTAACACTGTGATTAGAAGTCCAGGAAAAAGAGGAACTAAACATGATAATGATGGTGAGGGTGCTGGTGGTGGCAACCAGCATTCATTGGCCCCAAACTGAGCCAAACACTTTATAAGCATTTATCTCCTCTCATCTTTACCACCCTATGATGTACGTCCTATTATTACCCCCCTTTAGAGTTAAGGAAACTGAGGAGCAGAGAGATGAAGTAATTTGTGCAAACAGAACCTGAATGATACAAAAATAAGGAATCCAGGCAAAAGAGACTTGGGGAGGAGGATGAGGTCATTTTTGCACAGACAGAGTAGAGTGTAAGTTGCCTATCTGGGTGAAGCCCAGCCCTGAATTTCAGGTTTAAATGTGTTACTGCCAGAGGGTAATAACCTTATCTACGTTTTCTTCTTCTTTGATTTCTTCAAGAGTATTGACAAAATAGGAAATCCCAAGCTTTCTTAAATCAGGACAGGTTATCCTGACTGCTCCCTATTTCCAGCATGCCTGTCACTGTGACAGAAGGAAATTAGATTCATCTGATAAAGCTTTGTTTTTCACAAAGCTATGTGGGATGATTACCTAGTACCCTGTGGTCTTCTAGCTGTTTGCAAATTGATTTTTTTGACGATTTATTCCAGTAATTTTCCAAGTATTCAGTATTTTTCCAGGTTCTTGAGCTTTACAATATGAGTGACTTAAAATTGATATTTGCCTTCCCTATCCTGTTTGATGTGAAGTTTTAAGGTTGCAATTATTTAGGGTATTTTGGGGGGGGGGTTAAGTATATGCCTCAGAGGGAACATACAAATATAATTATCTATAAATACATATGTGTACGGGTATAAGGTGATTTTCATGCAGAATCCCTCAGAGCTTATGACTGTAAGCAGAAAAGGAAACATATTGAGAACATATGGCTATTCCAAATATCCCAAATAAGTTAAGATCATCACTTTCTAGAAATGTTTATATGGTGAATAAAAAAGAAAAACCTCACAACCTGAAAAAAGAAAAATTGTTCTGTAAACACTAACCAAAAGCAAGATAGAACAGAATTTTAAAAATGTATCTTCTCTCTACCCAGTCCTGAAGCCAGGATTTTGAGGGCGTGGCATCTGGCCAGGTCATCATGAGGAGATTCTGGTTTTTTTTGGTGGATACGATCTAAAGTCCAATGCCAGGGACTCGGAGGGGTAAATTCCCAGACCCAAGCCTTCATGAGGGGTTCTGTTAAGTGACTGTTAAGGGCCTTTGCAGCTCACATAGTCCAGGCATCTAAAAACTGATTGTGAGGATGATTAATGATCATTACAGCAAACTGTTTTTGAAAAAAGCAAGGCTGTGAAAGTACAAAATATAACTCAGGCAATCATCTCCCTATGAAGGTAAAAATTTTATTAGATACATGTCTTTAGAAGCATCTACTATGCTCTCTCTTACATATCATAGGTACCCAAAGAAAGCTTTTGTCAAATCCATGAAGCCAAAAATCTATTTTATGAAAATGAATGATTAATAGGATGAATAGATTTGACAGCCTTCATTTGAATGAAACTCACCTGCCATATGAAAGCAAAAGAAAGTTTTAAAACAAAAACAAAAAACACAGCTCCTGGATAGCAGCCCTCTTCATCAGCTACCCTCTCTCCCAATTTAGACCCAGGAGCCCTGAGGATTGCATTATTGCTGCTTCCCTAAACACTAAACTCTCAAATGTCCCTTTGTTAAACTCTCTGCTAAGAATGTATTATCAGCCCTGGCTGGTTTGGCTCACTAGATAGAGCCTCAGCCTGTGCACTTAAGGGTCCCGGGTTCAATTCCTGTCAAGGGCATGTACCTTGGTTGCAGGCACATCCCTGGTTGGGGGTGTGCAGGAGGCAGCTGATCGATGCTTCTCTCTCATCAATGTTTCTAACTCTCTATCCCTTTCCCTTCTTCTCTGTAAAAAATCAATAAAATATATAGTTTTTTTAAAAAAGAATGTGTCATCAGTTTCCTACTGGGCCACTGGTTAATACAGGCATCCTATATAATAAAAGCATAATATGCAAATTGACCGACCCTCCGGGGTGCCTAAGCCACGCCTACCAGCCAATCAGAGCAGCTGTATGCAAATTAACCCAGCCAACATGGAGGCCGACACTCAGGGAGCTCAGTAAACAGGCAGTTTCCGTTGCAGCAGGAGTGAAACTATTTGCAGGCTGCCTGGCCTTCTCTCCACTCCAGGGAACAACATATTTGCAACAATGTCTCAATGATAGAGGCCTCCGGAGCTAAAGCAAACAGCACCACGGGCCTGACTTCTAAGGGAAACATTGTTTCATTATAGAAGCCAGAGCTGAAGCAGAGAGGAGGTTTCGTTACTTGCCTAGGCCTCGGCTTAAAGGAACAGTGTATCAATTATAGAAGATAAAAAAAAAAAAAAAACAGAAACCTGCTTCCAACCAGCCTTGCTGGGACATTGGGTCAATGGGAGCTGTGGGCAGCCTGAAAGTCTGAAAACACCCCTCAGCCCATCACCCATGCTGGCCACATCCCAATAGGGTGAGGGACCCCACTGGGGGGCTTGGCCAGCCTGCAAACAGCCATCAGCCCCTCACCCAGGCTGGCCAGGTACCCCAGTAGGGACCCAAAACCTGAAGGGACTGTGGGCAGCCTGAAAGCCTGAAAGTGTCCCTCAGACCCACACCCAGGCTGGCCACACCCGAAAGGGGTGAGGGACGCCACTGGGGGGCTTGGTCAGTCTGCAAACAGCCATCAGCCCCTCACCCAGGCTGACCAGGCACACCAGCAGGTGGACATCCCCAAAGGGGTCCCAGACTGCGAGAGGGCACAGGTTGGGCTGATGGTCCTCCTGAGTGCACAAATTTTGTGCACTGGGCCCCTAGTACAAAATAAAGATTAAATTGAAAAAAAGGTATGTAAAGCATTTAACCTGGTTCATACTATGTACTCACTTAATATCACCTAGTATTATTATGGTTGGGCTTTTTATTTTCCTATCAGTTGTGTCCTACTCGATTGGATAAATACAAATTACCAGCTGATGATCAATTTCTCCTTCAAGCTCTTTATTAGGAATTTTGAATGAGCATATATTTAGCCTAGTATTTATCTCATGAAGGATGACATTTGTTTTTATGTCCCTTAAATCCCAAAGGGCTTAAAAATACAGCAAATTTCAAACAAAGTTATATGACATCAAGTCTTTTTCACAGTCATTTCTCGGTGTTAATGGCAGTCTGGGAAGAAACTGTGGAACCTGCAAAGAGTGCAACACCAGTGGGAATGAAGTGTCGCTTCCAGACACCTTGAGGTTCTTCCTAATGGCAACTGTTTGGAGAGGTAGGCAAGATAAACGATTATAGCAGAGGCTGCACTTATTTGGGTAACAGTTTGAAACTGACATCAGTACTAAGATTTCTAATACTAATTGAGTGTATCATGAATTCTTGCCACTCCTCAATATTTGTAATACCCAATTTTTTTTTTCTCCACCACCCCCTCCCAAATTAACTGGCTTAGTGAGTGAGCTCTTTGAATAGCAAACCCACAGCTTGTATACCAAACTACTCTGCACTTAATTTTTGTTTGTTTGTTTTTCTGGAAATCTTGCTGTCCTTCTCAAAGGAATAACTGTAGGCAACTTTAAAAGCCCTACAATATCCTAAATTGCATCTTCTTTCAAAGAAGAGCACTTTTTGATCATTTGCTCCAATTTCACAGTAAAAGGGGAAAATTATGGTAGAAAAAAACAGTTGGAACATATATTTTAGCACGGGACTGGCTGTTACCCGTTTTTTCACCTCATATTTAATTCCTTATTTCAGAAACTATCTTCACACTGTTTAGAGTTACTACCTTTCCCTCTGCTTTACCGTCACGCCCACTCCAGAGGTAGACAGAGGCCCTTCCAGCTCCCTGCGTCCATCCCGCGTGGGGTTGCTCCGAAATGGGGTTAGAGCGTTTTCTAAAACGATCAGTCTTCGCTTTATTAAGCCTAAATTGGCGCTTTAGTAATAATTTTTTTAAAAAAAGCTTGGCGTTCCCACACCGGGAGTCGAACCCGGGCCGCCTGGGTGAAAACCAGGAATCCTAACCGCTAGACCATGTGGGAGACGACGAGAAGGAGGCGCAGCCGAGGCAAGTTGAGTCTCTCGCAACCACTTCCGCCCGCCGCACCGCAGGTCCCGGGGCCGCAGCCTCGCTTCTGCGCCTGCGGGAACCGGCGCCGGGAGAACCCCTCGCGTCGTCCCCTTCGCTCTTCACCGAGGGCCCGCGACTCTCCCCCTACTCCACCCCGACCCCCGGTACACACCGAAGTTGACTCCGGTTTGGCTGAGTCATTTTCAGGAAATCCTCTGACGGTGCAGAAGGACTGGTGTTTGCATTTCAGACTCATGAATAAGAAACAAGCGCTGTGCGAGGTCCTAGAGCCGCCGCCGCGGGGGCCAAAAGGCGGCTGCGCTCCGGGGCCGAGCACCGGCTCGCAGCTCCCCGCAGCCCTCGCGGAGCCAAACCCCACGGATTCGCACGCTGTCCACACGGCCCGTCCCCGGGAGGTTTATCTTTGCAGAAACAGGGGCGAGGGCTGCCTGCACGCCCGCACGTTCCGGTCCCGTGGCCTCCGCGGCCGAAGGCGGGCTCGCGTCGCGGAGGGCGGCGGTGCGGTTTGCGAGGGCGCTGAACCCTGCAGAGTCCCGCCGCCGGCCGCGCGGAGACCCGCCGTCCTCGTGGTCTCCGAGCCCGGGCTCGCTGGCAGCGGCGAGGCTTGGAGAGTTTGTGCGGCTGCCACGTGCTGTGTGGGTTGGGGACGTGCACACACCGGGCCCGTTATGGGGGCGCCGGCGGGGAGAGCGGGGCTCCGGAGTCCTCGCCGTGGCTTACGCGGCACAGAAGTTGTCTTTCCTCGCGGCGGGCACAGAAGCTGATTCTGGTTCTCGCTTCCCCCTCCCCCCTCCCCACATGTCAAAGGGACTTCGATTTCTCCCGAACCCAGGCTCCCTCAGGCTTGTATCAGCAAGAGGGGCGGGGAGAAGAGACCTGGAGACTATTCTATTCGTTCTCTTCTTGCATTTATTAACGTGGATGAGGCTCCCTAACAGGGAATGAACATGAGCCACATCATTGAGACAAGCTCTGGAGAAAAACTAGGCTCCACTGATTATAAACCTACTGTGGGTATTAGACACATGCAAATATGTTTGTTCATTTAAAACAGTATATCTGTGAGGTATAAGTCAGTATAACTGTCTTTTTTTTTCCATTTAAATTCTTTACTGTTGAAAGTATTACACTGTGTCTCCTCCCCCTCCCGCATTGACCTCCTCCTGCCGCTTCTGCCCCACAATACATGCCCTGCACCCCCGCCCCCTCCCCCAGTGTCTGTGTCCATTAGTTATGCTTCTCTGTATGCACACAAGCCCTTCGGTTGATCACTTGCCTCCTACTCTGACTCCCGTCGTCCACTGCCTTCCCTCAGTATAACTGTCTTCTCCGCATCTTTTGGTGGTTCTTCCTATGCGATCTTAGCATCTTTGAACAGTTGCTTTGTTTTTTAATCGTTGAGACAGCTGCCTTCCTTTGGGGGACATCCGTGTTGGAAAACTCTCCAAAACAAACCTCATCAACTATCAATACCCTACATCTGTGGTTCTCAATTTAGAGGTTGAGATTTCACATGTACTTTTCAGTTTTGATAATTTGTTTTTAAAACATCTTAACAATTTTAGAGACAAAAGTTGACAATGTTATATATACACTAGGGGCCCGGTGCACAAAAATTTGTGCACTCGGCGAGGGGAGGAAGGGGTCCCTCATCCTGGCCTGTGCCCTCTCACAGTCTGGGACCCCTGGGGGGGATGTCCACCTGCTGGCATGCATGGCCAGCCTGGGTGAGGGGCTGAGGGCTGTTTTCAGGCTGGCCACAGGCCCCTCAGGGTTCGTGCACTGGAGGGTGGGATGGCTAGTGAGTACAGGCGTGGACGTTTCCAGCCGGGTGGCCTACCATCGCACATACCTGGTGGGCCTCCACCACTGAGGGGACACACCTGGTGCAGAGCTGGGTGGCAGGCCAGGGGGTGGACGCTGGTGCATGGTCCCTTGGGGGGACACACCGGAGGGAAACCAGGCATACACTCACACATGCCCCACGGAGGCCTCCAGGGTGGAGCCAGGT
>PVJC01011959.1:0-40559 GCA_004026665.1 Murina feae | reverse complement strand
CTTGCAGGGCACCAGGAAGTGGGAAAGCAAGGTGGCGGGCCAGGGAGTGGGAAAGAGGTGGCAGGGGGTTGGCAGCCTGCTTGGTGGGCTTCCCAGGCCCTTTGTGGGGGCATCAGAGAGTGGGAAAGCAAGGCTGCAGGGGCCGGGGTCCTGCTTGGCAGCTCCCCAGACCCCTTGGCAGCACCGGGAAGTGGGAAAGGAAGGCAGCAGGGGACCGGTGAGTGGGAAAGAGTTGGCGGCCTGCTTGGCGGCTTCCCAGGTCCCTTCCAAGGATCAGGGAGCAGGAAAAGGCTGGCCTGACCACGAGGCGGGGTTTTCCCTGCTTTCTGGTGGCTGGAGGAAGATGGGCAGTAGGCAAGCTTGGGAGGCAGGCAGCACCCAGCCCTAGCCACAGCTCAAAAAAGAGAACCACATGCTGGGGAGGGCAAGAGTCTGAGAGATCAACATAGAGGGGGTGCCTGCTCCAAGCCTTGACGGTGTGCCTGGGGGCAGGCCCCCAGCCGGTAGACACACACAGGAGGACTGCTCCGAGCCTCAGATGCAGGTGGGGGCAGGTCCTCAGTGGTGACACACACACACATACACACACACACACAAAAGGCGCCTGGCAGACTGGGGCTATCATAGGACATCCACTGAGGGGTCCCAGACTGTGAGAGGGCACAGGCCAGGCTGAGGGACTCCTTCCACCCCGAGTGCACAAATTTTTGTGCACCGGGCCCCTAGTACATATATATTACAAAATGATCACCACAATAATGTTAGTTAAGACATTTACTACCTCACACAGTTACCACATTCTGGTTGTTGCTGTGGTGGTAAGAACATTTAAGATCCATTTTCTCTGAAACTTTTAAGTATACAATACAGTATTGTTAACTGTAGTCACTAGACACAACTTTTAAACATCTTACAGAAACAAGAGCACATAGAACTCTCAATAACAGTAAGTAGGTTGTGAAAGATACAGTTTAGACAAGGAAAGGTTGAGAGTGCTAGAGGGAAGATTGATAAGATAGGCAAAACCAGATACTGGAGGAACTTCTATGTCAGAATTAAATAATGGATTGTATCCTATAGCAAAGGAGAACATTGAAATATTTCAACAGGGTGGTGGCAGCATCATGTTTTTGTTTGTTTTAGAAAGACCACACTGTAGCACAGTGGAGAGTATTAAAAAATAAGAATGACAGATATTTTTCAACTAGCATCAAGCTTCCATTAATTGGCACTGTATTCAGAAAGATGCTGATGCTATATTTACGAAAAGTTAGAATAAAGGCCATCATTATGTATTCAGGTATCTTTGTTATTCCAGGGACAACTTCCAAAAGATGTCTCCTATAACTGTATCACTTCCAAAATAAGTACATCTGGTTCCACCACTTAATATTTAGGAAATGTGGGGCATATTGAAGATTTAATAAAAAGCATATGTCAGGAAAAGATTCAGCTTCTGAGAGAAATAAAATATTTTTCCATTGTCAAAAATAACTCTAGCTGTCAAGGATTCAGTGTGGAGAAATGTAGATGATGCGCCACATATTTGCCATCAAGGAGGTGAAGCAAGGCCATGAGAACAATGGAAGAAGCCGTTAAGAGGCTGTTGCTGAAATCCAAAGTAGAAATGATGAAGTTCTAAATCAATGAATGTCAACGGTGCTGGAGAGAAGAGGATGGGTTTAGGTGACATTAAGGGTGTACCTGAAATTACTGACAGAACCATGTCATCACAATCATGTAAGTGGCAGGTGGAAAAAGAACTCATGAAGAAAACTGAGATGAAGCCTTTACTTAGAGGCTGGGGAAAAAAAAACTCAGAAAGAGTGGAGTCACAAAAGGCTAATTCCAGTTCAGAAAGAATAAAAAATGTTGCAGAGGTGAAGTATGAGATGACTGAAAGATGCCCATTGAATTTAGCTGCTAGGATAATTAACCCTTTATTGATAAATTCAGTATCCTGGTGGGAGGGGAAACCAAGTTACATATTTTTATTTTTTCACCTTCGATTCAGCCCTTTCAAGAAGCTAAGCTATAAAAAGCAAGGAGAGTGAAGCTTCTGAAAAGTTAAGGTCATAACTCCTTTTTACTGTTTTTGATTAGGAAAGATGTATGTTTAGAGATTTAAAAAAAAGAGATATTTTGGGGAGGGAGACATAGAAGTAACAGAACACAGACCCCTGAGCTTCTGGAGAAAAAGTGGAGAAATGTAAGAAGAGAAGAAGGAAACTAGAAAGTGGGTTGGATGCAGATAAATTTGTAGGTGCTGGGGAGGAAACTGAGGGAATTCAAATATATATTTTTTTTGTTCAGTCAAGTAGGTTTATTTCCTGATAAAGAGATAGAGGACTTTGGAAGAATATTAATATGTGTACTGAAAATTATAGTCATTTAGAGACAAGTGACTAGCAACAAGTAAAAGATTATTTGAGCATTTCTGTAAAGCAAATTGTGGTTTTCAAATGGAGTTGGTAGTTATTTTCCTGTTAGTTCTGTTAGTTTGATTAAAACCTGTACTTGTTTGTTTGGAACAATGATGGAAAGCGAGGCCTGCTTCATCCTCCAATTCTTGGGGTTTGAGTCCCTAGGGGTTGGGGGAACACCCAGGGCATCTGGTAAAGCTGATTATTTCTCAATGACTCCCTGTAGAAAGTCCTGAGAACTTACTCCACAGTGAGGATCCTTCTAGCTTTATGCAGTTTTCATAGGAGTACAAGGATAGAATAAAAATGCAATTTTATTTTTTTCTCTTCCTTTCTCTTTCCTTTCTCTCCCTTTTACTAACAGAATGTGTAATTAATTAATCAAATGTATATATTTAACCTTATGTTCTGGCTAAGATCTGGCAGTTCTCAGTTGACCAGGCAAGAACAAAAAGACTTCTAATACTGAACATACACACCTGGACACCAGGAATGCAGAGACTGATCGATTAGGTCTCAGACACACCAGAATGACGTACACTGGATCACCACTTGACTGGTTTTAAAACTTGGACCTTCTGGTTCTGGGAACCAGTAATTAAGACATTTATAAAGACCCAAGACTACTACACGAACTCAAATTCCAGGACTGCACATCACCAGAACTTCGCTTGTGCTCTCTACTCTTATTCCCTTCCCCTGATTCCCCTATATAATTAATTATTCCTAACAAGTTTAAGGGGAAGGTAGATGTTACGGTTTTTACCCTTCACATTCCAAGATTTTGGGCATGTGATATTATTAAACACTCACTTATAATCCAATTCCTATCTCTGTGTTTTTGTTTTTAGCTGAGTAGTGACAGGTAGATTGAGCTCTGGATTCCTTTACCCTCCAATTTCAGTTCTTGTCATTTGATTATTCTGATTATTCTATCAGAGCCTCATCATGGGGTGTCTTCAACTGGCTAAATATTGTCATAACTGAATAACCACTTTGGACCTTCTTCCCAATCCCATGAATTATATTTTTCTCTAGATGCCTCTAGATTAAAAGTTTCAATCTTTGGGTTGGTTTTGTCCTCACTGACCATAAACATCTTTCTGCAATAAATATCTATGAATTTTCTCCTCATCTGATTAATACCAGTGAACAACACCAGCCCAGGACAGAAAGCCAATATGTTATTTACAGCAACTGTCCAGCATGCTCTGTTTTAGGATGTAATGAGATTGGCTACTAGACTCTATGAGATGTCCAACTACAGCTGTGGTTTACAGATACTAAACTACAGGGTAGTGTCAATGATCATAAAGGTTATGTTTTATAGCCCTGAGAGATACGTAACAGTAATCTGTGATTACTGATTATTCTTATGGAATATGGTTGGTTGGTTGTTTAAGGTATGTGACCCAGTGGGTTGGCATTTTAATTATATACACATATGTGTATGTATGTTATATGTACATTGGTATGTAAACACATACAACAAAGTGTAGTCTGTTGCTTTAGGTCTTGATTTGGTTAGCTGAAAGTTTGACTCAGTAAAAGTTCACATGCTCTTATCAATAACTATGAAATCACAAATGGTCTGAAAAACAAAAATGGTTTTTTAAATATGGATAAATTCATTTGGTGGCAAAACTTGACTTTAGTATATGTAATTATACCTAGTTTCAGTTTTCTCACTTAGTGTGAATGATTTCCTGAAGAAATACTAGCTTTGTGGTTACACGGTGTTCTATCCCCATACCCTGATCAGGGAGTTACATACTATAAATATATATACTATATAACTTTTAAAATCTGAAAAATTCTGAATAGCAAAACACATTCATTCCCAAAGATTTCAGATAAGGAATTAGGAATTGAGAGCCTATGCTTATGTCCATCCTGTCAAAATGTGATTATTTCATTTTGATGATCTTCTAAACTTTAAAAAATAATTCAATGATGCTCAAATTCTATTGCACAATGAAATCACTGGGAGGTTTTTTAAAAATATTGAAGTCTGGCTCCCACTCCCAGAAATTCTTAATTCATGTGGAATGTGAATTGCGAGTCAGCAATAAAACTGCCCAACTGATTCTAGTGTGCAGCAAAGTTTTGAAGACTATTTTATAAACCTACTGCAGTTATCTCTTGGGACATGAATGTCAGTGGAGCAAGCCTGGACATCTTGGGGATGCTGACAATTAAATTAAGTTTGACTACATAGACACCACTCTTGCGTTAGAGCACCTCAAGATGTTTTGTGGTGTGGTGGGTTTTGCTTTTGGTCTTCTGCATGGGGCTCTCTTTGGTACAAGAGTCACAACATTACCATTTTAAATCCCTGTAGCACAAAGATCTTCAATTTTCCCTAATTATACATCGATGCTCATGTAATTTGGAGAAAGTATAACTACAGCTAAATTTAGGTACACACACCCTCGAAAATAATCTTTCAGCATCAATGGATATTTAATTACATAACTGATTTTTGTCTTCTAAATTAAATTATCATTGTGAAAGCAACTTATGTTTAAAATGTTTACCCCATTTGTGTCCTAGATATTTTTTTAAAAAAACATTATTTTCTAATATATCTTCTGCCCAACTGCATCCAATCTAGGTTGTGAATACTTACAAATACAAAAAAAATTAATTAAGAGAAGACTTCCCAGAAAACCTGGATGTCAGTTTGGTTTCTATTTGGTTCCTAATTCTATCTCTGACTTACTCACTTGGAGAATTTTAATAATTTCAGAGTTAGTGCCTTCCCAGATCCATGTTAGTTATGCCAACTTTATAAAGATACTGGGTTTCAAGAATGAAAGGAACCACTTTTTCAGGATTAAAAATGCGAAGATAAGAACACAGTTTAAATCATCAAGATATTTTATACAGTAGGAAGAGTACTTGATGACTCCTGGGGGCTATCATTAAATAATGCAAATCACAGTGGACATGCTTTTACATTCTGTATTTGACAGAACAGTCCTCAATAGCAACAGAATAAAAACTGATGGTTTAAACCTAAAAAAAAAGCACACAGATTTTTTTCCATTGCAAAGAATGGAGAAGATTTAAATGTTTTTTCAACTGATGCAGAAGGAAAATTCTCCTTGTTGGTGATTGAGTTATAATGTAGCAAGTTCACTTCCGTTTATGGAAAATGTTTTCCTTGTATTGTTAAAAGAGGAAAATGAATTAGTCAGGAGGAGCCTGCAGCAGTCCTTCTCCCAAGGGAAGAATGACTAAAAGGTATACATTTAGTATTTGTCACAACTTAAAAGAAAACTTGCTTTCACCATTGACTATGTGGCTATTTCTGTTACTTAGATCTTCAAAACCAGAAACTGTTTTTATAAGCAGATGCTGTTTTTCTCAGCATTTTGCTTCGCTAGCTACCCAAATAGCAATTAAGGCACAGCCAGCTTGGGAATTTGTGAGGCAATATAGTAAGAAGCACACCTCTAGTGCAGTAGCCAACATTCTCTGAGAGGTGTTTTTCACTTGTTTCCCTCACCTACATACAAGCTTGCATCTTGACTGTAATTGTCAATTGGAAGCCATCAAAGAGAGAGAAAAATGTGTAATAACCGAGAGGATCTTTTATTTGAAATAGTATTAAATAAGCACTCAAGGCTTGCTTAAGAATGACCAGGTCGATACTGTCGAGTAAATGACTGAGTTAACTATAAAGTAAGCGGAAGAGAAACATATTTACAACTGCAAATGGTATGCTTGTGATTCCAATGATGTTATCAAATCTTGCCTCAGTAAGAGAGAGAGAACTAGGCTTTATGCCCTGTGTCTATTTGGACCTTCCTTTGTGGTATGAATCCTGGTCTTGGCCTCTCTGCTAATCCTCTGTGTCCTAGACTTGCCTGCCTGAAATTAATTGCTTCTTTATATTGATAGTATGGACCTTTCTCAGGGAGTGTTGTCTCTGTGCTTGCTCATAATTAATACATCAACTATTTCTGTATCTATAGCTACTGCCATTTCTAATGATTGTCACACAAATTTCAGGCAATGCTGAGAGCTGAAGTATGGATTCTTTTTTTCTCTATGTGTACAGTCTGCTATCCTGTGAATGACTTTTCTACGCACAGTGTGCTATGTAGTTCTCAGGTTTTGGTCCTTTACTCACTCCATCCTAACTTGCCATGAGCTGGACTGTAATGGTGTGAAAACCCTATTACTTCAGTGTTGGGGGAGTTGTGTGGACAGACGGAGAGAAGTAGGGAACTTCCAGTCTCTGTAGGAATTTTTCAGAAAGGCTCCCCAACTGTACTATAGCACTCTCAAATATAATACCACCCATGCGCCTCCATGCCCACACAGGACAAACCAATAGAGGCAAGTGTCAAAGCAATACAGGATTTGAGATTTGTTGATTTAACAATTTCACTCTGACTCTGAGTGAGAAAGAATAGCACAGACAAGAGATTCTGAGGGTAGAAAACCTCAATGTCCAGATGTGAGTATGCAGCCCCATGGTGAAAAGTCCAGCCGATTTAATGACTAGATAGGACTAATTGACTGTTACTCCTTCAGTTTCATCGATGAGGTTTCATTTGGGGCCAGGCTTTCCTGAGAATTAAGGATAGCCAAGATGCTCTCCCTGCCCTCACGGAGTCTCCTTCAGAAGGCCCATACACTATTTTGATTAAAACATACTTTCCAGCCATGTGTCTTCTTATGTAGACATTCAAAACTATCTTTTTTAAAGAGAGTGTCATAGTCAAAGTATCACTTGGCCCACAGGGAAGCCCCTGGAACCTAAACTCTTACACATATAAAATAGTATCAGCTTCAAATCCCTGGGTCTCAGGTCCCTAGAAAAAAGACATTTACTAATGCATTCATCAAAGGAAAATTTGGTTTCCTCTATTACTTTAAAAATCATTTTTTTAACAAGAAAGAAATATGACTGGGGAGGCAATCTTGTAATATTCTTTTTTCTTGAAAGCAAGAAAATAAAATAGGAAAAACATTGCATAAACCCCAATGCAACGTGGTGGGTATGTAATAGATGCTGACTTAACTTGGGCTAAAGGGAAACCTGAATAGTGCTGTGTGCACTGGAGTACTCCCACCTAGTAAGGAGAGCTGGTGAACTGATAAATAATAATTTCTTTCTAGATGTTCTTGAATATACTGAGTTGTTTACTCATATCCCATTCAACTCTTAAACTGTTTTGACCAGATTATATTGTTCTAAGACCGGACCCATGTGTAGTCAGTATCATTGCTGTATGTCCATAACAATATTTTACTCCATATCTTACTAGAAAAACAATGTGGATACATGTAAAATAGATCTTGGCAGTAACAAAAGAAAGGAATGCTGGTATCCAGGCCCTTATGATAACCCCAGGATCAAACAGCAGACCTGCTTCAGAGTTGAGAGAAATGTGGTAAGTGGAGTGAAAAAGAACTTTGCAATAGTGTCTATTTGGTTTTAATTGCTCACAGTTTAATGATGCCTTCATATCTAAACATTGTTCAAGGCAAAAGCAGGGCAAAATTGTCACTAGAGGTTTTTACTTTACCTTGGGGTTTTGTGGAATTTTTGTTTAACGTAACAATGATAACCCTAACCTAAGCATTTCCTTGCGATTTAATGACTAGATAGGACTAATTGAGAATGGGTAGACCAGCTAGTGACCAATCCTAAGACACATTATACACCATGGCCATGATGGATTGAATACTATCCAATAAAATTAGGATATATCAAGCATTTATACTCAGAATTCTATGTCTCACAATAAGCCTATTTAAACACATAGCTAGTAAGTTACTGAAAACTCTACTACACAAACTCTGCTACTGGGTAAAGGTCACCCTGATTTAGGTGAAGTCAGAGTCTAAATTGATTGATAAATATTACTAGAACAGTACAACTTTCAACCAGGAATGCCTTTCCTGCTCGTCTCTTTTGATCCCCATTGCATCCACCACAGGTTAAAGAAAAGTTCTTTACAAGGTTTAAACTCCTTTTATCAATCAGGCCAGAAGCACTGAATCTCTGTTCCCTCCCCATTTGTTTTAGTTTCTGAGGGCAGCTGTAAAAGACAACAAACTGGGTGGCTTAACTGAAATTTATTCTCTTCCAGTTCTGGAGTCCAGAAATCTGAGGTGCAGGTGTCAGCAGGGTTGGCTTTTCCTAGGGGATGTGAGGGACCATCTGTCCCATGCCTTTCCTCTAGCTTCTGGTAGTTTGCTGGCAGTCTTTGGAGTTGCTTGGTTTCTAGATACATTACCCTGATCTCTTCCTTATGGTCACACGCCTTCTTCCTATGTCCACCTGTGTCCACATTTCCCCCTTTTATAAGGACACCAGTTATATTAAGAGCTACTCAAATGACAAAACTAATTTTAACTTCATTACCTCTATTAAAGTAAGCCCACATTTTGAGAGACTGGATATAGAACTTCAACATATCTTTTTTTTTTGGGGGGGGGCGCAAATTTCAACCCATAGTACCAGGCATTCACCATGCACAGTCTCCATCCTCATTCTGATCTGACCTACCTGATGTTAGTTAGAGGTAGAATATCAACATGAAATCATTCGACCCCATGGGTTTCTGTGGGAAAGGGGATTATCTAATCAGTGGGCAAATAATGCTTTTTCCTCTTGCCAGTTAAGACCATCAGTAGAAGATATAGTGCTCAAGAAGAAGCAGTACTTAATCTCTTTTATAGATCACTAGAGGCCTGGTGTGTGAAATTCATGCTGGGGTAGGGGGAGGTTGTCCCTCAGCCAGGCCTGTGCCCTCTCACAGTATGAGACCCCTCAGGGGATGTCCGCCTGCATCCCTCTCACAGTCTGGAGCCCCTCACTTATTACTGCCCACCTGCTTGCTGTTCTTTACTGCTCAGCTCGCTGCTCCTTAGCACTGCTGCGGAGGCCGGAGAGGCTCCTGCCACTGTCGCTTCACTCACCAGCCATGAGCCTAGCTTCTGGCTGAGTGGCACTCCCCCTGTGGGAGCACATGGACCACCAGGGGGCAGCTCCTGTGTTAAGCGTCTGCCCCCTGGTGGTCAGTGTGCATCATAGCAACCGGTCGTTCTACTGGTCATTCCACTGTTTGGTCTATTTGCATATTAAGGTTTTATTATACAATAATATAATGTGGGTATGACTCCCCCCCACAC
Organism: Murina feae; assembly: GCA_004026665.1. Classification (NCBI taxonomy): domain Eukaryota; kingdom Metazoa; phylum Chordata; class Mammalia; order Chiroptera; family Vespertilionidae; genus Murina; species Murina feae. Next base: position 30,981 of record PVJC01011959.1, on the reverse strand, counting down.
ACACACGTCTAAGAAATTTGTGTGACAATATCCAGGGGAAACCCTTAAAAGAAATAGTTACATGGCACATATGCTAAATATAAAGTAAAAGCTCCTTGCCAGGAAGGCCTCATTATATAAAGACTCTAGCAAGCCTGTGTCTTTTTGTACAGAAGTGGCAGATTCACCATCTTCTCCTTCACTGACTACACAGCTCAATGATCTGGCCCAGGAAGCATCTTGGGAAACTCTTCTGGTTTTTGGAGTAACAAAGGTAAATAAATCCTTAGGGTTAGAACAACCCTTCTTTGGGTTGACATTTTGGGGCCAGGCTCACACATGGCTACAACTGGGAGTGTAGCAGTTAGAAAGAAGGCAGAGCAAATGCTGACTTACTGTGGTCGACTTGGTTTTCTTTCAAATGCAGAAGTTCTGATAGAGCAATCTTGAAGCATATCCAAATCTGCTAATAGGTCACCTATGTACCTAAGATAATGATTATGATGTGCAGAGAAATTAAGTATTTCCTTGAGGTGGAGATGACATTTTAAAAGAAGAACTGGTAATCTTTCATAAGTAATGATCCATGAGCTATGTTTTCAAAAGGTATCTGTGCCTTGAAATAGTTGTTGCGCCCACATACACACACACACACACACACACACACACACACACACACACAGAGGGAAGGAACCTTTTGAGGTGGTATCTGCCTGCTTTGCTCCAGTGTGTAACAAGCCTTGCAGTCCTTTACAGTAGGTGGGCTTCCTCTGCACTGTGCTTACTCTCTACACCCAGCCACAGCCTCATCTTGTACAGAGGACTCTGCTAACAATGGCTGAACCTGAGGAGACACCTGGTGGAGAATGAAAGCATTTTTCTCTCTGGGTAAGGTGTACTGATTTCTTATTTTCCAATAATATTTCAGGTGATAAGAGATCATGTATCTTTGCATTTATTTTTAGCATTATAGAGAAGAGAAGCAATTATACAAGCAGTTAAAAAGATGCTGTACTAATTTAGCCTCCTTGTAATATAGTTTATAAGCTATTAGTTTAATTATTACTTATTAATTCACTTACCTATTTATTCACAGGTGTACCAGGGAGCAGAGGTCTTGGTCCCTGGGGGAAGCTCTTATATTGAGCTATGGAGGCAGGACATGCAGTCACCAAGAACAGGGATTAAGAGTATCACTGTGTAGGTTGAGACTATATATATCAATGCTCAATGCCACATAAGCAGAGAACAGGTGAATAGGGGAGAATTCATGAGTGAATGGATGGATTAGAAGTGAGTGTTAGTAAGTAAAAGATTTGATTGAGCAGAGAGGGGAAAATGGCCACTAGGATTGAGTATATAGGGAAAGATAACATGGATGAATGGCTGATGGGAAGGACACCAACCTATTTTTATCAGAGGACTATGTGAGGGAATACTGAGAGATAAATTGTATTACCTAAGGTACAGCTTCCTGAAAGAAAGTTTCTTAATCTTGTAACTGAAAATCTGTCTAATTTCTAATGATAGTTCAGTGGGCAACCTGGGGTAATGGAATAGCACTGGCTTTGGAGTGAAAAGTAGTGACTGATCTCGGACTGTTCCTGAAGAACTGTGTGGTCTTGGGCAATTTGCCAGTTACTTATTACTTCTAAATCCAGCCCAAACTCAGTGGTTTAAAACTCGAATTATACATTATTTCTCCTGGGTTTGCTGGTAAGGTGACCTAGCTTGGGTTTAGCCAGAGTGGCTCTACTTCACCTTGCTCTCATCTTTCTCTTGGGACCCACTGGCCATCTGGGACATATTCTTCTCATATTGTTGGTGGAGGATCAGCACATAAATGTAAACATACAGCTTTCTGGGGCCTGAAAAAAAATTGATATACCGTTGCTTCCCTCTTGCATTAGCCAAATTCAAGGCAAAAATCACAGTCTAAAGATGGCAAATATTCTCCGTTCCTTTTGTGGTTAGAACTTAAAGTCACATGGAAAGGGGGATTGGTACAGGGAAGGGTGAAGGATTTAGCCAATAATACAATATATCACAGGCAATACCCTCAAGTCCTCAGCCATAGTGTCATCATCTCCAAAACAGAGTAATGTCTGCCTCTTCACCTCAAGAATTATAAAGATAAATATAATAATCAATGTGTATGAATTTTTACTGGCAGTAAAGCATAATGCAAAGTAAGGGATAATTATTTTGCACCTGCTTATATTCTCCCACCTTAGCAAAAATAGAAAATTCTTTTAACAGCCACCTTCCACCTAAGGGACTGCTCTAGATGACCACTGGCTATTTCCATGGGGATGGTGGTGCAGTGAAACAGAATTTCATGTATCTATGCTTTGAGCACCAGCTCCTAACCTCACAGTTAATTCTCCAAGGTGTTTTGTTTTGTTGGGGGCGGGGGCAGAGATTCAAACTATTGGAGCTGTGGATATTCATATAATCTGAGATTTGAAAGATGAAAGAGGTGACCAAGCTGATTTAGAACTGAAGTCCGTTCAAAAGGCAAGTATGTGAAGATCATGCACTGAGAAGAAAAGAGGAATTGGCAACTAGAAAGAGACACATGTTGCCACTTTTCCTGATTATTTTCCACTCCTAGTGACTAAATCTAAAGGCATGTCCCCTAAGTTAAACTTTAGAATGGTGTGTTTCTGTTGCAAAATCACAGCTACATTCCTTTAAAGGCAGTGTTGCCATTCAGGTTGCTCCAATGTTTTTTTAGAAACAAATCTACTTTTGGAGGGAAAAGTAATGACTGATCTCTGACTGTTCCTGAAGAAGTGTGTGGTCTTGGGCAAGTTGTCAGTTACTTATTACTTCTAAACCCAGCCCAAACTTTTGGAAACAAACCTATTTACAAAGTCCATGGAATCCTTCAGATGTGTGTTCTTTTTCTCTCTCCCTCACTCTTTCTTCTTCTTCTTCTTCTTCTTCTTTTTTTTTTTTTTTTGAAAGGCAATGCCTTGTAGTACCTTTTTCTGAGAAAAAAATCAATGATCAACAACACTCCAGCACTCAAGAAGAGCCTAGAAATAACAGATCAGTCTGTGTGTGTGACAGAAGAGGAGAGTGTATGTGGTGAGAAAAGCAGCTTCTGTTTCAGATTTCCACAGGGCAATTTTAAGGAACAGTGCAGAAAATATGATTGGAAAAAGGTGAGGGAAATGCCAATTTCACATAGGGTTGTGAGGACCCTGGAATGTGTATGCTGCTGACATGGACCCACTCTCTCTTTATGGACAGCTCTGCTATTCTCCTAGCCTCACTGACACTGAGCAGACATACCTGCCTCTCTACTATAGCATGGGGACAGGGGGCTGGCCTGTTAAGAGATAGGAGGCAGCAGCTGTTAATGCCTGATCTGAAGTTTTCCAAGTATAAGTGGCTAGACACTATGGTTTATAACAAATAGCAAAACAAACTCAAGTTCCCTTCAGACAATGAAAAAGACCTAGACTTGAAAGTCAAATAACTAGTGCTTTGTTTATTTTTAAACTCTTTTATTGAGGTAAAAGCTGTATGTATTTGATGGATACAATTCAATGAGTTTGGAGATAACTATATATCCATGTAAACATGATCAAAATCTATGCCATAAACATATCCATCACCTTCCAAAATTTTCTCCTGCCCTCTATTTTATTATTGTTATTAGTGTGTGGGAGACAAGAACACTTGACATAAGATTTACCTTCTTAGCAAATTTTAAGTATACAATATAGTATTATTAACTACAGCCAGTATGCTATATAGTAGAGCTTTGGGATTTATTCATATGTAGAAATGAAACTCTGTAGCTTTGGTTTATAATCCATGTTTACTAGCATAGCCTTGGTCTAGTGCCTGAACTCCTCTGTGTCTATATTCTCTTATGTGGGAAAGAAATTAATAACCCACATATTCTTTTAAGAATCACATCAGGTAATGTGTATAATAATCTAGCAAGACGGCTTGTACAAAATAGATACTTATCATGCCAGTTCCAGGTGTGATATTAGGAAAACAGGAGGCAATCTTAGATATATTATTTATATGAGAATTTAGAGCTTACTAAAGTCAAGAGAGTCACGTGGGCTTGTGTATCAACTCTGAATGATTGGCAGTACCTGGAGAGTGATTTTGAGTAAGGAGTCAGTAAGAAATTATATGGTGATGGATTATTACTGTCTGTAATGAGTGAGGAAAGAGAGAAGGGGGGCATATATGCCATGTACTTGTTATTTCTCAATAAATACCAATAGATAAAAATAAATCTAAGTAACACAATCTTCAAAAATCACATGGCCTAGTGGGAGAGAAATATCAAAAGCTGCTCTAACCTGATAATCTGGGAAGATGTCTCTTAGTGTATTTATTCCAGAAGAAGGTGTCATTGAAAGTTTCCAAACAAGTGATCTTGAGCTATGATGAATGGCAGCTAGCCAGGAGGGTGGAGGAAAAGAAGCATGTAGCCTTGTAAGAGGAAACAATATAGACAAAGGGTCAAGAGAGACTATAGCATGAAGTTGAAAAATGGAAAGACTTGTAAAGTTGGAAAACAGCATTTGTATGGGGAAGTGGCTGCAGGTGAGTTTTTTGAGACAGGCATGTATGTAACCACGTTAAGGGTTAATCGAGGTACTTTGTTAGCTTGACTTGATGACGGTAGTGGTGGGGTATAATACAGTTCATAGCTCCAAAAAATTCCCATTCATATGCATAAAAAACAATTTCTTTGACATGTTGAAACTTAAAAACTGATGAGATACTATAAATTCTTATGTGCCATTTCATTCTCCTGTCATGATCTATGCCATCTCAATGAGGGGGCAGGCCCTCAAATGAAATAAAATTTTGTGTACCAGTACTTATAGTTAGTTTATTATTCTGATAAATTGTTATCATCATTAATATAGGCAAAACAATGGGAAGTAAGGCTTCCTTTTTTAAAAATTTTATTGAAATTATTGGGGCGATATTGATTAATCTATAATAATAAAAGTGTAATATGCAAATGGACCAGGCTGAACAGTGGAACAACCGTCCAGACAACCTTCCAGACAAAGCCGGGGCTGCAGAAGCAGCAGCTGTGAGTGATCGAGGCAACTGCCAGGCCTGCGAAGGCCTACTCTTGCACAAATTTCATGCACATGGCCTCTAGAAAAATTATATGCTTCAGGTGTACAATTCTATAATACATCATCTGTATTCCACCACCACAAGTCAAGTCTCCTTCCATCACCATTTATCACCCCATTACCCTCTTTTACCACTCCCAGCCCCTTGCCTTTTGGCAATCACCATACCGTTGTGTCTATGGTGTTCTTTTGTTGTTGTTTGTTTTGTTGTGCTTTTTTTGTGTGTGTGTGTGTGTGTAATCCCTTAATCTTTTTCACCATCCCCTCAACTCTTCCCCTCTAACAACTGTCAGTCTATTTTCTGTATTTATGAGTCTGTCTTTTTTCCCATTGTTTATTTGTTCATTAGATTCCATATATGCCATATAAGAGTAAAATCACATGGTACATGTCTTTGTCTGACTGTTTATTCACTTAGAATAATGTTCTCCAGGTCCATCCATGCTGTCACAGAAGGTAAGAGTTCCTTCTTTTTTATGGCTAAGTAATATTCCATTGTGTAAATGTGCCACAGCTTTTTAAATCCACTTATATACTGATGGGCACATAGCTTCTTCCAAATTTTGGCTATTGTAAATAATGTTTCAATGAAGATAGGAGTGTATATATTCTTTTGAATTAGTGTTTTTAGTTTCTTCAGATATATTCCCAGAAGTAAGAATTTATAGTGGATAGCTTCTGTTCACCTGGCTCCTTGGTCTACTCTGTCTTTTCTTCCTTAATAATTACTCTCTAATGCTCCTGGAAAACCTGTACTAATTTTTCTTCAAAGTATTAATCACAGCTTTCTCCACTTACCCAAAGCACACTGCCTATATTCCTGTCATGGCCAGTCAGAATAGTTTTTTTTTTCATATTTTTAAGCTGCTGGAAGATGGTCAAATCTCTTCTGAAAACTTGTGGAAGATAAGGATCAGAGAATATCACTGTTCCTCTCATAGTAGTCAATATGTGCGTGTTACACAGCAGGTGATCAATAAATGTGCATCCAAACGAATGGAATGATGATGATTATTTTATATTTAAAGTTTAATCATCATTTCAATGGAATTGGCCATCTACCAAGCTTGCACTATAGTTTATAAAGCTATTTTTTTCTAAATACTTGCCATATTATCAGGTTATTTATATTTCAAAAATAGATTAAAGGACAGAGGCCATAATGAGTTTAGATAAATTTTATCTGGCTTATAAAAATGAATACAAAGCAACTTATGACTGATTTTAGTTATCATTGTAGCACATACATTAAACCAACTTAGCCTCTACAATAGACACATGAGATTGTCAGTTCTTGGCATAAAATTCTTCTGGTACATAACAAACAATTATCTTCTTAAAACACTTTGAACTGACATAAAAAAGAAGAATGTGGTTAAATATAAGAGAATGTTCTTGGTCTTTTGAGGATTAAAGGAGCACCAGGCAAAAGATGCCTAATGGGAATTTATAGAACTTCTCTGGCCTGTTTAGGAAGAGCTGTAAGAAGAGTAAGCTATGATTACTATGGGAAGAAGAAAGGAGAGGTGACATTGCAAAAAGAAAAGCAATTAAAGTCTCCCCTGAGTTTTCAACAGGAGGCTATGAGAGAAACATGAAAGACAAAGATAACTCAAGGAACAGAGAAGATGGTGCAAAGGGCACATGCCTGTGGTTCTACTAGTCTTCACTCAGATGACCCCAGAAAAAGTATGAACATTCATGTGGGTAAGGTACCATCCAAAGATCTGATTTCAGATCATGAGGGTATTATGTAAAATGAAAATATTATTTTAATTACAAATTAATTACAAATCATGTTACAAATTTTTGCTGAGATGACAATGCCGTCATAACATCAGTCCTGGATTTTAGGTATTTTCCAGAAAGTTGATGGACTGGGTGGTTAGGGAAGAGAACTAAGGAAACAATTACAATATTCTCTGAAAATAAATCACATGGAATTGATGTTGACCATGAATGCTGTGCTAGTTCCGTAATACACCATGAATAAGTTGAAGGAAAGACTGACTTTATTTTGATACTCCTTACTCTCCAAATTTGCTTTAACTCTTCTACCACAAGTCTCCTCTTTGTTTTATGTCAGTCAGATTGTCTCAGTAGTTGTGCTCACACCTCTAAATAATCAACAATTTCACATCACTGTGGACATATTTTCCATTTGATATTGAAGTATTTCCTAAGCACAGTAGTAATATACATCCAGGGCTCACAAATGGCAGAAACTCTAAATAAAATCAGCAAAGTATATTCTGGATACTTTGTTCCATTTCATTGACACTTGGTTTTCAAGTATTGCTTCATTCTTCTACCACATCTTACTTTCAGGATAGGATCTAGAAATAGACTTTGAAATGAGTTTAAGACTATGTTCATGGACATCATTGATTTTTAGGTATGGAAATGATTGCAAATGTATCCTAGTTAAATCTCCATGTTTTAGATATTAGGAAACCATGCCCCACAGATAAATTCAGGTGCCACAGCAAATTAATGGCAGGCCAGGGAGCCTGGAGTTCAGGTTAGAACAGGTATTTCACTATTGAGATTGTATCCTATCTAATAAAAGAGAAACATGCAAATTAACCATCACTCCATGACAAAAGATGGTGGCACCCATTGCAGCCAGGGCAGGATGCTGTGGCATCGCCCCAGCAGCATGAGCCCAGCCAGCAAGTATGGCCCGCAGGCAGCACCAGCAGGGCCTGCTTGCCCATTGCCGTGGTGTAGAGCAGGCAGGTCCCACAGAGAGCAGAGAACCACAGGGAGAAGGCCTAAGCCATCAGTAGGACATCCCCTGAGGGCTCCCGGATTGGAGAGGGTGCAGGTTGGGCTGAGGGACTCCCCCCTCCCCCATGCATGAATTTAATGCACCAGGCCTCTAGTTTGGTTATAAACAAGGGAAAACTCCATGTAACCTGGTTTAATAAAAAGAAAACATGTGCTGGGGGAGAATCAGCTACAGTCCTTGACTAGGAAAAAGTGAGAAAGTATATGGTATAGTTCTAGGCATTTCCCCTACTAGTAAGTTCTAAATTCCAATCCTAGTGTTAGTGATGGCTTCTAGGAAACTATTAAAGCATTACTCGATGAAATACATGGGGCTATTGAATTAGTGAGTTAATTTAATAAAGCAAGAATGACCACTCAGAAAACAGTAGATAAACCACAGGAAGCAAATGAGGGAGGACAGATGGGAAGATTATACTTTGAGGTGGAGCTTTGGGCCAAAATATAAAAATGGAAGAAATTGTGATAGAATGTTACCATAGAAACATCAAGATTTCTGATAGTTACCTTAAATTTCAGTTTTCTAGAAGATTACAAAAAATAAAACAAAACAATAAACTACTTTCATCAGTGATTTTAGAAGAGCCCTGGGTACACTGAGAGGATGATCTCCACTGGTTACAGGAGATGTTGGGTTGTTAACTATAACTGGATGCTTATTGCAGACAATGAGGATGGGTAGGATTGACACCCAAATCCCATTTTCTGTTAAGCCCTGTCACCCACTTAGATAGTGACTGTAGCTCTCAAGGACTTGAAGCCTGTGTGCCTCTTTGGGCTGCACAGTGCACCCACTACTGCTTTCAACCACTGTCACCTCCTTTTGATGTTCTGTGTGCTGTTGGTCAAACAACTAGATTCTATACCCACGTTGACCCACAGGTCAGGTTGCTCCCAGGGTTTCCCATTTTCCTTCTAACTTGCCCCTCTATTCAAGCCTCTAGGCAAAGGCCAGAGGGTGAAATCAAAAGTAGCAAAGTCCTTGCTGTTTGAACTACTTCTTAGTCCCTGGCTTTTCCTGGGCTTTTCACAACTGCTTGGACCCTACGTCTGTGAACAAAATTCCAAAGCTATGCACTTATATCTCCATATCTGAAACACACAGGGTTTTAAATTACATGCAAAGGCATTGACCAAGTCCTCACTCTCCTGTCCATTCCGAAAACCTCTTGAGTTTCACTTACCCAGGTGTTTATTATTTTCCCCCCAATCCAAAAATTTCCCACCCAGAACTATGCCCTACAGTACAAAGGATATTTGGAACCACAAAGGATATTTGTGGTTTCAAATATCCTTTCAGGAATCATTTCTTTGAGGCTTGTATCTCCTGCATTATCATTATGGTCACCACCTAATTTTGTAGACAAGGATGGTGAGACCCCAGAAAGCTTTAATGACTTCTCTAAGGTCATATGCCCAGTAAGTGGCAGAGCTTGATAAGTTTCTAAATGCTAACTGTTAGCTTAAAACACACACACACACACACACACACACACACACAGAAACGATTCTTAATTTACTAAAGCACTTAAAACCCAGCACACATTGATTGCTTTGATCCTAGCAATACTTAAAATAACTTCTAAATGCACAACTTAGAGCAATGGAGGAGAAAGGGTGGATGTTAGTCACAATGATACAAAACAAGAGAAGGTTGATTATCTATTATCCTGAGCATTTGCCTTTTAGGGAAACTGTCATGAAGTCAGATATTACAATAACATTATGAAAGTGTGACTCAAAGTATTTTTCTTTCAACTTAATAATAATAAAATAATCAATTATACATCTCTGAATTCTCATTTGTCTTCTTGTTTCAGGGAATAGTACATCTTTGGGGAAATGTTCTATATTAAAAGTGACTGACAAAAATTTCCCACTGAGTTAACTGACCCCAATATAAACATGTTCTTACAGAAAGGAATGAATGTCAATAAAGACTGCACTATAATGAAATGAGTCCAATTTTAACTGGATAACAAATTATGTTTAAAAAGGTGTTTTCTGACTATGAATTTCGTATTCTAGAGTTCAAACATCTAATTTTTGAGTCCTAGAAAGATAGTCTCATGCAGACCTGTAAAATATCTTATTGGAGAAATCACAAAGTGACCTCTTCAAACTGAATTAGTTTTATTTAAGTTCAATACTGGAAAAATGATTTAGGTGAAGAAATGGTCCTGGCTTATTATGACATTTCATTCTACTCTAAATCCATCAAATTTTCAGATAAAGATTGATCTTTGGGAGTTTATCAAAACCATTTGAAAAACCTCCCCCTTCACTTGGGCTTTAAATGTTTCTTAGTTGCCTTCCACAATGGCTTTGATTAGCTGATATTTAGTAATTCTTAAAGTTTTGACTTGAAAGATGATCATTGCTAGCATAATACTGCCATTAGTTTATCAGAAGAAAAAATAAAGCAAAAACACTGCACTTTGGATTTTTCTAGAATGTTATTTTTTTCCACCTTGGCAAAGCTTTTCAAATCATGTCTTCAAGCTGATCTCAGTAATTAAAGGAAGATTTTTAAAACTTTTCAAAAAGGATTCTGCATACTAAAATTCATTAAAATGTGATACTGATGAAACAGGATAATTTATCATAACTGTATGTGGAAATTTAAAGTATATTAGGTGCTTCCTCCACAACCATTGCCCATGTGTATTTTTATTACAATTTAGTTGTAGGACTGAAAACTTGACACATTAACATGACTATTAGCTCAATTTTTCTTTTGAGACTTGAGGAAAGGAGAAAAGAATGAAAATCAAAAGGAAGAAAAACCTTACTTGCTAAACTTCCCCTAGAAAAATAGCCATTTCATTTTCATTAAAGTGGTATGTTCATGGCTACTGCAGCTATTTCACTGGTGAACAAAACTAGTCCATTGTCATGATCTGATACAAAACTAACTCAAAAATAAGGATTACGTCTAACCTTAAAAGAGGTTGTTATAATTATGCTAAGTGAAATAAGCCAGTCAGAGAAAATTACGTATAACATGATCTCATTCATATATCGAGTCTAATAAACAAAATAAGCTTATGAACAAAATAGATCCAGAGACATAGAAACACGGAACAGACTGATGAATCTCAGAAGGAAGTTGGGGGTGGCAGGGTGGGTGGGAAATAATTAACCGGGAAACGTATTTATGCATGTATGCATAGCCCATGGACACAGACAAGTGTGTGGTGAAGCCTGGGTGGGGGGTGAGCACAGGGAGGAATGGGTCATTGTGGGGGGCGGGGGAGACATCTGTAATACTTTCAACAATAAAGATCATTTTTAAAAAATATATTTTTATTGATTTCAGAGAGGAAGGAAGAGGGGAGAGAGAGAAACATCAGTGATGAGAGAGAATCATTGATCAGCTGCCTCCTGCACACCCCCTACTGGGGATCAAGCCCGAAACCAAGGCATGAGCCCTTGACCAGAATAGAATCTGGGACCATTCTGCAGGCCGACACTCTATCCACTGAGCCAAACCAGCTAGGGCAAGATAAATTTTAAAAAATAAAAATATATGCATTTTTTTAAAAAAGAGGCATTGTAATCAAACAAGTAGGTTAGTCATTCACATAAGTCACTGGGCATTATGGAAATATAGCAACTGGGTAATTGATGGAATATCCTCCTATCTCAGACAGTTGTAATGGTGATACAACCAAAGTGAGTCTTCCTGTAAACTTGGCACAAAACATCCCTTGCTAAACCAGGCTGCCAAAACTTGGGTGCCACCTGTCTGTAGCCAGCCTTGGGAAATGATGAAACAGGTAAGAAATTCTCACTGTGACCTATTTCAGAAAAACTTGGATAAAAATAACTGTAAGAGGAAGAAGGAATTAAGAAGGGCATCCCAAGATATCTCATTTTAAAAATGCTACAAAGTACACGATAAGTTATTCAGTAACATAAATGGAAATCATGTTAATAGTTGATCATTTCTCCTACTTAATATTAGTAATAATTTTAATATATTAATGTTCAGTCTGAAAATTCCATTTGATTTAAAACCAAATCTTTTAATTATGTTCCAGCTTGCGACAGATCTTAGCACTTTACCTTAATGAAATTTTTGTGTTGTTATGTAACACTTTTTATTATTTATATCCTGTCTTCTCAAATTGACTAATACCATCTAAAGAATAAAGACTTTATATAATCCTTCTTTTATCCTCAAGCTATTTCTCCTACTCTGTAGGCTAAGTAAACACTTGCTGATTTAATTGTGTTTAATTGTATTGGGCATTTCAGATACATCTATCAGTACCTTCTTCTCTTCATGACACACACTTCTGATTTCCATATTGCTTCAGCTGCCTTCAGACCAAGAACCTGCCATATTTTTACCAGTCACCCATATACAAATAGAGCCTGGTCCAAACCCCAACCTAGTGACTGAGTTCCCGCTGTCAACTCAGCATTTGCTGACAATGATCCTAACTATACAGTAATCTGCTCTGAATTGTTGTTTTTTCAATTTCTGTATCCACCATTCATCTGAAAGACAATCTTCTCTTTAGACTGGCTTTACACATAACCTCACATAAAGTAGCTGGAACTACATAAGAATAGTCCATACTATTTCTGCTTATTGGAATATTCTTCTTCTATTCTTTATCAAGCCAAATTTTCCACACCCTGTGTTAGCCTCCTCTTTCCTAAGCAGTCTAGACCTGTTAGTCCAAATTTGGCCCACCTACAGTTCTTTCTCATAGCATCTTATTCTTTCATACTTATTACAATTAATAATTTTACTAGAGGCCCAGGGCACAAAAGTAATGCACTGGAGGGGTGGTCCCTCAGCCTGGCCTGCGCCCTCTTGCAGTCTGGGACCCCTTGCATCTTACCACCAGACTGCTTGCTGCTCCTTCCATTGGCTCACTGCTCCTTAGCGCTGCTGCCGAGGCAGCAGAGGCTGCCGCCACTGCTGCTGTGCCCGCCAGCTGTGAGCCCGGCTTCTGGCTGCACTGTGCTCCCCCTGTGGGAGCATACTGACCATCAGGGGGCAGCTCTTGCATTGAGTCTCTGCCTTCTGGTGGTCAGTGTGCATCATAGTGACCGGTTGTTTTGGTTGTTCTGCCATAACAGTCGCTTAGGCTTTTATTATATAGATTTTTTTATGATTGTTTATTAAAAACAAGATTTCCTTATCAGACTAAGATTCACTAAATATGGTTTATGACTACTGTGTTTATTTCAATATCCACTGTGTGTAGGTGAGGATCTAGCATAAGCTTGGTAAATAGTTCTTATTCAATTAATTGATGAATAAGGATGATTGATCAAAAAATAAATAAAATAAACCATTTTTACTCTTATTTATTTCATGGCATAATCTTATGTTTAAGTTGATCTATTTTTCACTCTAAATCTTATTTTTCTTTATATTCTCCCAGCTTGTGACATTGTTTTTTTCCTGTATATGATTTTCAAGTAACCAACATAAATCTAATTATTCACCATTTGAAATTTTTCACTGCCTTGACATGCCCTCCATATTGTAATTACTGGATCCCAAGTTTGAATGAACCATATCCAAATTCAGTATGATCTCTGACTCTTCTTTGTGTGCGCTGCTGAATCAACTCCCTTTACCTGGCATGAGATTGGTAAACATACTAGATTTCCCAGCTGTATACTATGCTTCAGCACATTTACATGCCTCCAAGCCCTGTGTTGCCAGCCTCCACTTAGCCCAATCCTGATCACCTTCCATAGTGACACAGGTGGAAGATGACTTTCCAAATGAAATTCAAGGAATCATTCAACCTTTGGAGAAATGCATTTCATAGCAGAGGGGAAAAAAGCTACATGAGCAACAGTGGTGGAGTAGGAAACTCCAAAAGTCTGTCCTTCCACAAAAGCAGCAAATAAACTAGCAAAACTGTCGGAATCAACTATTTCTGAACTCTGGAAATTAGCCAAAAGTCTGAAACTATTTGAAAAATTTTTAGTCAAGGAAAAACAACAACAGATGCATCTAAGTAAGAAAGCTTTGTGACTTTCTAATTTATCCTGATTCCATTCCTCTAAATTACCCTTCAAAATGAAGAAAAATTAAAAAATTCACGGTTTGTTCCTAGTGAATCTGTTACAAGCAGTGATACAGAGAATCCTTCAGGCTGAAATACTAGAACACTAGAAAGTAACTTTAATCCACATGAAGAAATAATGAGCAAAGGGAAGGTTCCAACATAGGTAAAAATCAAAACTAATATGCTTTGGGGATGTACTGTAACTTTTTGTTTTATATGACTTAAAGACAACTATATAAAATAATAAATATAAATCAATATTGATGGTTCTATAATGTATAAATATAATTTGTTACAATAACAACATAAATAGAGGGTAGGACTATGCATGAGCAAAGTATTTGTTCATTAAAATGAAATTTAAATGGATCTGAACTAGATTGTTATAAAATAGGAAAGTAACTTATTTAGTAAAAAAATTTAAGTTGTTCACTAGGAAATATTTATTTAACACAAAAAAGGACATAATAGAGACATTGAAGAGCAAAATACCTATAAGACTTAAAAAACAAATAGCATAATGGCACAATTAAGTACTTACTAAGTAGTAAGTGCATTACATGTAAATAAACTAAACTGCAATTAAAAGGCAGTGATTGGCAAAATAAATTTTAAAAAAATATAGTCCAACTGTATACTGTTTACAAGACACTCACTTTACATGTAAAAACACAAATAGGTTAAAAATGAAAGTCTAAGATATTTCAAGCATAAGAGTGTAATGTCTATACTAATATCAAACAAATTAGACTCAAAGACAAAATTGTTAAAAGAGATAAAGTAGGACATTATATAATCACATATGATCAATCAACTTAGAAGATATAACAATTACAAACATATATACCTGACAATAGAGCCCCTAAATATATGAATCAAATGAAGACAGAATTAAGGGAGAAACAGGGAGTTCAACAATAATAGGTGGAGTCTTGAATTCCCAACTTTCAATAATGAGCAGAACAACTATCCACAATAATTTATAATAATAAAAGTATAATATGCTAATTAGACTGGACATCCTTCTGGATGACCTTCCGGACAAAGTAACAGTGGGCAGGGGTGAGGCCACTGCCACAGTGGTGTGGAACCATGTCCCTTGCATGAATTTCATGCATCGAGCCTCTAGTAGAAGATAAGCAAGGAAGTAGAAGACTAGAATCCTATCTAATAAAAGAGTAATATGCAAATTAGGCATCACTCCATCACAAAGATGGCTTCCCCCATAGGCACAAGATGGTGGCGCCCAGTCAGGCTCAGCCCCACCACTGATATGAAGGGGCAGGGGCAGAACCAGTGATCTGAGGGGTATGAGGGTGCCCTACCCAGGCATAACGCCTGGGCCAGAGGCCTCAGGCCTGGGCATTGGCAAGGCCAGAGATCGCAGGGGCCTGGGCTCCAGTGGAGCCTGCAAAGCAGGGGTCTGGGGGTCCCCTGCCCAGGCCTACAGCCTTGGCCAGAGGTTGCAATGGGGCAGGGATGGAGCCGGTGATCTCAGGGCCTGGGAAGGGGCAAAGCCGGTGATTAGAGGGGCAGGGGCAGAGCCTGTGATCACAGGGGTTTGGGCAGGGGTGAAGGAGGCAGCCAGTGGAGCAAAGACAGAGCCGGCGATGGCAGGGAGCAGGATCAGAGCCGGTGATTGCAGAGGCCTGGGCTCTGTGAAGCCAGCGATCGAAGGGGCTTGGGGGTTTACTGCCCAGGCCTGCATCCTAGGCCAGAGGTTACAGGCCTGAGCATGGATGGAGATGGGATTGGAGGGGCAGGGGTCGAGCTGGTGATCAGAGTGAACTACAGAGGAAACACTTTTTCTTACCACTCATTGGCTAAGCTCCCTGTATGCCACTGCTAATATTCTTAGTAACTTGGGTAATAAGAATCCAAAAAGGCTATGTAGGGTTTTTCCACCACACTCCTGGAGAAAAAAAATGAAGGTTCACTGCTGGAGGGCTAAGAAATGTCATATCCTGCCCTAGCCAGTTTGGTTCAGTGCATAATGCCTCAGCCTGCTGACTGCAGGGTCTGGGTTCAATTCTGACCAAGGGCATGTACCTAGATTACAGGCTCCTCCCTGGCCGGGGACCAGGTCAGGGCTCATGCAGGAGGCAACCAAACTATTCCTCTCACTTTGTTGTTTCTCTCTGTTTTTCCCTTCTCTTACACATTCTCTAAAAATCAATGGAAAAATATCCTTTGGCGAGGATAAAAAAAAAAAAGAAAGAAATTAATGTCATATCCTATGAAAGACACATCTTGAAAATGCCTAAAGAAAGTTGTCATTTCTTCATGGTGAAGGGACTGGAGTCCACGTTGATGAAAGCACCTTGGTGGCTTCGGTGACTGGCAGTGGCTGCAGCAGCGGGGTGATGGGGCTGGTGGCTTCCCCTGATTAGCCTGGTCGCCTCCCACAAAGGGAGGCCAGACTGTGGCTTAGGCCCGCTCCCCAAGGGAAGCATGGAGCGGGCCTAAGCCATCAGTAGGACACACCCTGAGGGCTCCCAATATGTGAAAGAGGGCAGGCTGGGCTGGGGAAACCCCCCCTCTGCCCCAGTGCTCAAATTTCATGCACCAGGCCCCTGGTTACCCTATAAACCAGTTAGCCCTAACCAAAATATATAGAACACTCTACTCAATAACAGAATACACTTTTTTGCAAGTGCATATGGAGCATTCCCCAGGATAATCTACATTTTACAGCACAAAACAAGCCTCAATAAATTTAAAATGACTAAAATCATACAAAGTATCTTCTATGACCTCAATAAAATAAAATTAGATATCCCTGGCAGAGAAAATATTTAAAAATTTAAAAAATGTGAAACATTTAGCAATTTAATAGTAAATGAACAATAGATTAAAGAATAAATCACAAGATAAAGAAAATATTCTGAGATAAATTAAAATAAAAACATAGTATAATAAAACTTATCAGATGCAGAAAAATTAGCTCTCAGAGGGAAATTTAAAGCTATAAAAACATACATTAAAAAAGGAAGACCACAAATCAATAGCCTAAACTTTCATCTTCTAAAACTAGAAAAAGAACTACATCCAAAGCAAAGAGAAGGAGGATAATAATAAAGATTAGAGTGGAAAATAACTGAAATAGAGACTAGCCAAAATAGGAAAAAATCAACAAAACCAAAAGTTTTTTTTAAGATCATAAAAATTGAATGAATGACCAATGACAAAAGACAGAAGACTAGTCATTTGAATTGTGTACTAAAATTAGGAATTAATTTGGGGATGTCACTAATGACCTGATGTAAATTTATAAAAAATTAAGAGAGCACTTAAAGAAGTATATCCAAATTTAAAAAAAAACAAAAAACAAAAACAAAATGAGTGAAATCCTAAAAAAGCCCAAACTATCAAAAACTGACTAAAAAAAAAATAAATAAAATGTAAATAATCCTTTAACAATAAAAATATTTGAATCAATAATCTTTTAAAAATGCCAAACAAAGAAAAGCTCAGAACCAGATGGTTTACTGGTAAATTTTACCAAGTAAAAAAGAATTAACAACAATACTTCTGAAATTTCTCAAAAAAATAAAAGAGGTGAAAATACTTTCTAACTCTTTCTATAAAGCTGATACTAGAGCCATAAAACATCACAAGAAAACTACAGACCTATATATCTGATGAATGTACATCTAAAACTTCAACAAAATAATACAAAACCAAATATAGCATAATATATAAAGAATTATATACCATGACCAAGTAGGATTCATCTAAAGAATGCAAGAGTGTCCTGACATATGAAAATCAATCAATATAATCCACAATATGAATATACTAGGGGGTGGGGAAGCACATTATTATTCCAGTTGACACAGAAAAAAAAAAGCTTTTGACAAAACCCAATACCGTTTGCTATAAACGACTGTCCAAAAATAAAAAATAAAAAACTGGAATTGAAGGTGTGCAGTAAAGGGTTATCAACATAGGCGTAGATTGTTCATACTCTGTACATTCTTGAGTAAGGTTTGTCTTCAGGACTAGTTCTTTGACTACTAGGAGATGAGCTTTAGCACTTGAAATATTCTGCCTGATAAGGGTGTGTTTGTATTTCTGAGTCTTTGGGCCATACTGTGTCAATTTAATGAGATAGTTTACACTAACAAATGTGATTTATGGTGAACGCCTATTTTTATTTTTACTAATGATTTTTATTATTTGTATACCAAAATATAAAACCTCACTTAAAATTCAGTTCAGTGTAAACAAAAAGTATGACAGAATCATCTTTCCCCTTTATATTCTTGACAACAGAGAAAATTATAAATTTGTTGGGAGATGATCAACACTTTAGTAGATTATGACATCACCACAATGTTTCCTACACAGTGTTCAGTCAGTCAGGTTTTTAACACCGATGGCTTGACTTGGAAGCGGATGTCTCCTAGAACTTTGCTGTGTTAAAACATTTTCATTCAACACTTTCAACTGTTTTTCTCGAACTTTCCAGTGAGCCCTTGACTGCAACAACTGCTACTTTGCTAACCTTGTTGTCAAAGGATTACTGTATCTGGAATCGGGACTAAACTGAAAAACTTAGATTGTTACCTCAGTTAACATTTGAAAGTCAGCATTTGGCTTCCTCTAACTATATTTGTTAGGACTGACCACTAGATAGGAATATATCCTTTTTTTTTTTTCAAACTAGTTCTCCTTAATTTATCTCATCCTCATCAATCCCCTCACATAAAAACAGGTTCTTCCCATTAATATAATTTAAAATCTATATTCTATACAGTAAATACCTAAAAAGAAGGAATGCTGTTAAATCCAGTTGCCTTTTAAGTAATTCCAGTACAGGCTAAGATTGGGTAGATAACAAATATTCAGTTTTCTTCACAATCAAAACTGAGAAATTCTTTGTATCAAAATTAAGATACAAAGGTGTTAAGGGTGTAGATACAAAGATAAAGAGGAGTATGTACAAATGTAGAAAGGTATAGTTTTAAAGCCCAGAAAAATAATACCACCTTATTTTGAAATTTCTAAAATTGATGTAAGTTCAGTAAACATGTATAGAGTGCCTACTATGGGTCAGATACTGTATTGAGAGATGAGGCTACAAAGATTAAATGAGAGATGTGAATGCCTATTTTTGCTCTGGGCTCTGGAATCTGAGTAGCTGAGGTCAGTCATGCAGGTGGATGTATGCAGATAAAACTAACCCTCAATAAAAATTCTGGAAATCAAGTCTCAATGAGCTTTACTAGTTGGCAACACTTGTTACATCTTGGCAACAGTTCACATCATCACTAGAAAAATTAATCATTTTTTTATCACTACAAAAAACACCTAAAAGCTTCTTCCAGGTTTCTCCTAGATTTTTTTCTCCATGTACCATGGAGATCATTTGAATTTGTACTGAAAACTGTAATAAACTGTAACTGTGATTATACCAGCTCTAAGCCTTGAGTCTTGCTAGCAAATTATCTTGCATAATAGTGGTAGTGGACATTGGCATAACTGACATTAGAAGTAGGATAGAATAGCAGACTCTGACTCAAACATTTGTTGGGAAAAGTATTATTTGGGAAAATGAGAGCTGATGATATGGAAGATAACCCATCTTCATATTGTATGACTACTGCGTCACCCTGGTATGAGACAGCAGCTGCCCTGTAATCAGTTACTGGAGTAAAAGTTACCAATGGAACTTAAAAATGATAGACTCAACTCATAAGAAATGGTTCACAAGATACATAAGAAGATGTAAAATAATGAAAATCATGCTGAAATATACAATACCTTGATTATGCTTATCTGTAATAAAGTGAAGAAGAGCACTGGGGCACATCCTGGCATTGTGCAAAGCTCAGATTTCAACCAGTCTAAGCTATAACCACTAGCCATGGGCCACTACGAAATGGAAAACTTTTGCTGGAACAGCAGATAGTGACATTATAATCTCTGATGAACAAAAATGTAGTCTAACTCATGTGAGCACAAAACCAAGGAACTACTGAAACAAGTAGTTAAAGTGTGATGGAGTTGTCTAATTTTGTGGATTGATATAATCAGTTCCTGAACAATCTTTATCAAAATGGATTGTGAGAGTGACTAACTGAGAATCAGTCTTCATGATTTTGACTGCAGCAGATTGGAGAGAAGCATATTTAGGTTGATTGATGCAGGTTATATAGCTTACTACTGACAATTATAGGTGACTGTTCATGTTCCAAACATACAGCTGCTTTTCTTTCAGTGACTGCTAGCTCAGTGAACTAGACAAAAGCTAATGTAGTTTTTGTTTTGTTTTTAATCCCAAGAAGGGTAATTGTCATTGTAATGCCAAGTGGAACTTTCCAGAAAAATGTGGCTGATATGTTGTGTATGCCAGCCATGCTGGATTTATGATAATCATAACTTTCACCTACCTAATATGCCTCTTACTAAGGTCATAGTAAATGCTTTGGTTAAGACATTCCATTGCATGAATATCTCATAACACCTTACTGCTGAAAAATCAACAAGGATTGAAGAAGTCATATCAGCTTCATTGTCTCAGATTTCCCTTACGGGTATTACAGGTGCTAAAAAATTACCATAATTCATAAGAGAATGTGGAAAGAAAAAGTGGATATCAAGGGACTTGATTTAATACAGTTAAAGAATTTAAATAAACTGTTATTAAGGAATGGTGTGAATAATGTGGATGTTGATGGAGTCAATACAAAGGTCTTAATGTAACACTATGGGAGGTCGGGTAGATTGATAGGAGCCTCTAATTGTTCCTCAACATTTAGCTCTAAACAAATCCACTCTACTTATCTTAGTTTGGAGGAACATACAAAGCTGGGTAACTAAGTAACAAGGATAACCCAAACCTTGAAATGCTGGTGTCAATGATCTGGCAATTATAATTAGGATGGAGACTGATGATGAGACCAAGGTTTATGGGTACAACTCCTGGATGAGGACCCAAAGTCATGTGTGGATAAAGGGGCAAAGAGTGAAGAAGAAACCCTTCTGGTGCTCCTTAGCACAAAGACATAATGCACTGTGATTCCAAAACTGTTGAAGTCTTCAACAAGGTTACAATTAGACTGGGGGATACAAGGATGCAGCAGGTGATGGGATTTAGGTAAAAGTTAGGATAAAAATTGGAATCTTCGCACAAAATTTATGTGAGGTGGCTGTGTCTCATTTATTTAAATATATTATTGAGATGGAAATTATGTCTGACTGGTGAACACTTCCTCTATCCTATTATTGTAATACTTTGGCCAGTATTAATTGGACATGCTAATTGGAAAGCTTTAGAATTGCCTGAGTCCACACAGGTTGTTAATTTGAAACAGTATTGGATAACTTGTGGGCAAAAAGGGATTATCACTTTAATTAATGACATGTTAGAAGTTGGAGTAATAGTACCAACAAATTACCCTATGTAGCCCATGGAAAAAGCAGGGGGCTCATGGAGGCTAACAGTATATATAATCAAAGCTTGACTAAAGCAGTACTTCTAGAGCATCTGAAGACTATGATGTGAATTCAACAGTGCAAAAAGAAAATCCACAAAAATCTAAGAGACGGGTACTCAGTTATTGGTCTTACAAATGATATTTTCTCAATTATGATCTTGGAAAAGAGCTAACTGCAGTTTGCCTTCATGTGTAAAGGATCCCAATTTACATTTAATATATTACACAGGATTATTTGAATTCACCAACTTCTATCATCATTTTATTAGAAGGGATTGGAACTTATTGCAGTGTGATAATTCACTACATCTTGATGCTATCATGATATTAGAAATAGAAGAAAAATGGAGAATTAACTTAAATAATGACACATTAGACTAACAGAGGCTGGTTAATGAGTTTAGTAAAAATACAAGAGCCTGCCCAAATGTTGAAATTCCTAGAAAAACCTGGCCAGAAGCCATCCAGGACACAAAATCCACAGGCAACTAAAAATAAACTACTGTCATTGTCTGTCCCTGGAACTAAGCAAAAAGCACTTGGTCAGGTTGTTTGGATATATTTCATATCTGGGGATATTGCTACCTCTTTCTTATCCATAAAACTACCTGAAAGACATATTTGAATGGGGACCTGAATAACAGGAGGCTATGACAGAATCACAAAAAGTGGTGATTCAGTCAATTCCATTGGGCCCTTATGATTAACATTCAAATTAATTTGAAAGAATCTGCAACTCGCACTTATGATAATTAGAGCATATGGGAAAAAATCTGTGAGTGTTACCAGCAGTGACCACTAGCGTTTTGGTCCAGAACATTTTCACATGTGTCAGTATGGTACACACCATTTGAGGGACAATGGCCTGCTACTGGGTGGGCTTTATTTGAAACTGCCCATACATGACTAAAGGCCAAAAATAATCTTAAAACAGAAAATATCCATAACATCATGGGTAATGTTACAGAAAACACTCTAATAATAAAGGTAGTGCCATGAAGAGTTCCATAATAAAATGTGGGTGGTTTATATAGGAACATGGCACTGGAAGAATGCAAGGTGGTACTCATAGTACTCATGAGTAGGTAGGTTCTTTTCCTCTAGGACTGATTTTTTAACCACCTGAGGTGCTTTCAGATCCAATTTTCACATGGGCAGTTCCCTATTAACAAGTCTTGACTGACCAAAACAATTGATTGATTTATAGATGGAAGTTTTAAAGTGGACAAAAAGCATCCTATTCAGGAAAAGGCTACTATACTCTGAGACTGATGGGAAAATTTTGATTGGTGAAGATAAGAACAAACCATCTCAGTGGGCTAAACTGCATGCTGTTTTCCTTGCAGTGATGGAAGAATGAACAACAATAACAGTTCTAATGCTGGGGCGTAAACAGACTTATGGATGGTGACCAATGGTCTGGCCATATGGTCAGGCAGATGAGCAATGGAAAATGGGATTATCAAAGACATGCCTATATGGGCACAGTCCTGATTGAAACCAATATGTGAATTTAAGAGACACATTCAAGTAGAACATATGGATGCCTAGCAGACGAATCCCCTTCCAGGATGGAAAGGGTTTGGAACCAGAAAGTGGATATCCTCCTGCCCTTATTTCAGGCCACCTGAGTCCATGCACTGAGTGTACCTGGGGAACTTCAGTAATGTCAAGATGAAGGTATCATCGACATATGCTTCCTACACTTTCTAAGGCCAAAATATGAGCAACAGACAGAAACTGCAGATGGCTATGGGGCAGTTTCCCCAGAGGGGAGGGCGCTACACATGGCTGGCACACAGATGCCATTGTATCACTATCCATAACCCTGGGAAACTATAAGTGGGTCCTGACAGTAAATAGACATTTACTCTGGGCTGGAATTTGCATAGCCAGTGTCAGATTAAAATTTTATTGGTCAGTTCGAGTTGCTAAAACAAAATATGACAGAGTGGCTTTAACAACATACAATTATTTTTCACTGTTCTGATACATGAGCAAAGGCTAATTCTGTTGAGAAGGGATGACAAATCCCTCTGTGATTCCTACTGATCAATTCTTTATTAAAATTGAATTGAGCCCTGGCCAGTTTGGCTCAGTGGATGGAGCGTTGGCCTATGGACTGAAGGGTCCCAGGTTTGATTCTGGTCAGGGGTATGTACCTTGGTTGCAGGCACATCCCCAGGAGGAGGTGTGCAGGAGGCAGCTGATTGATGTTTCTCTTTCATCGATGTTTCTAACTCTCTATCCCTCTCCCTTCCTCTCTGTAAAAAAAATCAATAATATATGTATTTTTATAAAGCCTTTAAAAAAACAAAACAAACAAGCAAAAACATCTAATTGTACCATAACGATATTGTGATGTCATAACACTGGTATTTTGGTAAGATTCACCTCCTGTACATAAGTTATATGAAAAAGTGATGATCAAAGTTATTGAGAGATTGAGATAAAGCCTCCTCAGATGTAGTGCTAATGGAAAATAAATCACCTGAAGAATAAGATTTAGCTTACCATGATCTAGTTTCTATTTTAAATAGCTCTGCACAAGTTTATCATGGGGTTTGACAAATAACAGTAAATCGAGAGAGAGATAAGTATCAAATCAGTACAAAAACATGAAAACATTTGTATTGGTTTTTCAAGGATGGACTATTTGTTTCCTTAAGTCTGTCTCCACACTGACTCTTCCAATTGTCAGGAAATATTCATGCTGATACTATTGGTCTATTAGATATATAAATGTTATGTCACAGAAAAATATAATCATTTTGCTTTAAGAGAGTCTAAGACAAAGCCAA
This sequence comes from Murina feae, assembly GCA_004026665.1. Taxonomy (NCBI): domain Eukaryota; kingdom Metazoa; phylum Chordata; class Mammalia; order Chiroptera; family Vespertilionidae; genus Murina; species Murina feae. Next base: position 6,793 of record PVJC01011959.1, on the reverse strand, counting down.
AGGGGGTAGACTGTGTACAAATGGAGTAAGTTAGCTAGCATGGATTGCTCAAATCCTGTGTATTCCCAAGTAAGGCCTGTTTTTAGGACTGGTTCTTGGCTAGCAAATGTGATTTATAGTGAACACTTGCTTTTGTATGCCTGAGGCCTTGGGCTATATGGTACCAGTCTGATGAGATAATTTGTGCTAATAAATGTGACTTATGATAACTTCTTACTCTTCTCTGAGGGGCTAGAGCCTTAGTAGCTATAGTCAGTCATACAGGCACTACATGCCTTTGTGAATGGCTACCCCCAATAAAAATCTTAGGCCTGAGGCTTGCTTGGCTGAGCTTTCCTAATTGGCAACATTTTGCGTGTATTGCCATCCATCACTGTTGGGAGAATTAAGTATGTTCATGCTATCCCTACTAGGAGAGGACAAATGGAAGCTTGCACCTGTTTTTTTCTAAATATTTCCCATGCATTTGTTCCTTTGGCTGATTTTAATCTGTATCATTTAGATTATTGAACCAAAAATCTGACTATAACAGTCTCTGAGTCTTCTGAGTCCTCCTAGTGAATCATGAAGCTTGAGGGTAGTCTTGGCAATCACTGATACAGGCAGGAACTTCCTCAACCTAATAATTGAAATCTGTGAACACCCCAAAGCTAACATCATAATTAATGATACAAGACTGAAAGCTTTCCCCCTAAAATCAGGAATAAGATAAGGATATCTGCTCTTGCCACCTCTATTCAATACTGGAAGATCTAGCCAGGGCAATAAGACACAGACACACACACACACACACACACACACACACACACACACAAAGAAACAAACAAATGCATACAGATTGGAAAGAAGTGCAACTATTTGTTTAATGTATTTTATTGATTTTTTACAGAGAGAAAGGGAGAGGGATAGAGAGTTAGAAATATCAATGAGAAAGAAACATCGATCAGCTGCCTCCTGCACCCCTACTGGGGATGTGCCCGCAACCAAGGTACATGCCCTTGACTGGAATCGAACCTTGGACCTTTCAGTCTGCAAGCCAATGCTCTATCCACTGAGCCAAACCGATTAGGGCTGAAGTGCAACTATTTTTAACTGCAGATGACATATATTAAAAATCCCAAAGAACCCCCTTACCCACCACCCACAAAACTATCTTAACTAATAAAAGCATAAAATTAAAATTAATTGTTTCTTCGGAACGGCATAAGCCACACCCACCAGCCAATCAGAGTGACTGTATGCAAATTAGCCTGGCCAAGATGGCGGCGCAGCCCCGGTGTGCGGCTTCTCTGGAGCTGCTGCCTCCACCATCTTGGGAGCCTTCATCCTGGAAAGGCATCTGGCACCCTGGGCTGTAGATGCCTTCCCAGGCAGAAGCCTCCAGGGTGCAGGAAACCAGCCTGCGGGACCCCGTGGCCCCCTTCTGGGAAGCCGATGGAGTGGCCAGCGCCACCCTATCAGCCAACCAGGCGGAAAAGCCTTGCAGGGGGCGGGAACCAGCCTACGGGACCCCGCGGCCCCCTCCTGGGAGGCTGATGGGGTGGCCAGCGCCACCTGATGGGCTTTCCAGGCAGAGAAGCCTGGGGTGTGGGGGAACAGGACCAGCCGGGGGACCCCAAGGCCCCCTCCTGGGAAGCCTATGGAGTGGCCAGCGCCACCCCATCGCTTCCCAGGCGGATGGCCGGGAGGGTCAGTGGGAGCTATGGCCAGCCTGAAAACTGCCCTTAGCCCCTCACCCAGGCTTGCCACACCTCCTGGGGTGAAAGTCTCCACTGGGGAGCTTGACCAGCCTACAAACAAACATTGGCCCCTCACCCAGGCTGGCCAGGCTCACCAGCAGGTGGACATCCCCAGAGGGGTCCCAAACTGTGAGAGGGCACAGGCCGGGCTGAGGAAACACCCCCCCACCACCCCAATACGCAAATTTTTGTGCACCGGGCCCCTAGTTAGAGATAAACAAATTCAGCATTTTCTGGCTACTATATCAATATACAAAAGCCTTTGTATTTCTATATAGTATCAATGGCCAGTCTGAAATAAAACTAAGAAAACAAAACCATTTACAATAACATTAAAACTAATAAAATATTTAGGAATAAATGTATTCAAGCAAGTGCAAGACTTGTACAAATCTTATTTAAAATTTGAAAAACATTACTGAAAGAAATTAAAGGAGACATAAGCAAATGAAAAGACATTATGTGTTCATGTATGGGAAGACTTAATGCTGTTAAAATGGCAACACTCCCCAAATCAATTTACAGATTAAATACAAATCCTATTAAAATTCCAACAGCCATTTTTTGCAGAAATGGACAAGATGATCCTGAAATTGTTTTAAATTGCAAGGGACCCCAAGTAGACAGAACAATCTAGAAAATAAATAAATAAACTTGATAAATTCATACATTTTGGTTTCCAAATTTACTAAAAATTATCAAAATAGGATGGTACTGGAATAAGAAAAGACATTTAGATCAACAGGGTAGAATTGAGAACACAGTAATTAAATTCTATGTCTATGGTCTATTGATATTTCATTTTATTTTTACTGAGGCTCTTATGGGCAGACAATGGGATAAAATGGCCTTCAACAAATGGTGCTAAACCAACTGGATATTCACATGTAAAATAAATAAATAAGTAAATTGGACATATCTCACATCATATACAAAAATGAACTAAAAATGGATCAAAGACCTAAATGTAAGAGTTAAAATTATAAAACTCTTAGAAGGAAATATAGGGGTAAATCTTCATAAACTTGCATTGGTAACACATGACAACTAATGCATGGAAACATGAATAAATAAATTGGACTTCATAAATTAAAAGCATTTATGTTTGGAAGGACACTATCAAGAAAGTTAAAAGATAACACACAGAATAAACATTTGTAAATCATCTATAATATTAAAAGCATAATATTCTAATTAGACCAGACAACCAAATGACTTTCCCGACATCCTTCCATACGACCTTCTGGAATGACCAGTGGGCAGGGGGTGGGGCCAGCAAGCTTGCACCACCAGGACAGGCATGGCGGTCTCGGCGCCCCCACTTCCACAGAGGCAGTAGGAGAGGTGGCAGCATGGACCCGGACTCGGACCCGCCCCCGGTCCCGGAACCGGTCCCAGTCCCATGGCCACCCCTTGCACAGAGGTGGCTGGAGAGACCATCCCTTTAATAGAGTCAGTGGGAGTGGGGGCTGCATGGTCCCAGCACCACACCTTCCACAGAAGCAGGGTGTGGGGGGCATGGAATGGCAGGGTCCCAGAGCCTCCACAGAGGCAGTATGGGGCATGACTATAGCACCTCAACCTCCCACAGCCCCTCCCCTGGCCAACCCGGTCCCAGATTGCACCACCCCCACCAGTGGGCAGGCCAGCACTAAGGAGCAGTGAGCCCAGCTTCTGGTTTAATGGCACTCCCCTCCCCTACCCCCCACGCAGTCAGAAGCCCGGCTCATGGCTGGTGAGTGCAGCTGAGGTGGCTTGAGCCTCTCCCCACTCCGTGACAGGTGGGTGGCAAGGAATGAGGGATCCTGGACTACTAGAGCCCCAGACTGCAAGAGAAATGTCTGAGTGCCAGTTCAGGCCCAATTCCTGGGGGATCTGTGAGAGGGCATAGACCAGGCTGAGGGACACCCCCCTCCCAGTGCATTAGACCTCTAGTTTCTTAACTAATAAAAGCATAATATTGAAATTAACCATTTCTCCGGGACGGGGTAAGCCATGCCCACCAGACAGTCAGAGCGGCTGTATGCAAATTAGCCCAGACAAAATGGTGACCACCACTCATGGAGTAAATGGCAGCTTCCATTGCAGCAGGAGTGAAAGTGAAACTGTCTGCGCACTGGCTCGAGTTATTCTGCCTCAAAGCAAAACATGTTTGAAACAAAATAACAATCATAGAATCCTCAGGAGCTGAAGGAAACAGCAGGCCAGGACTGAGTCTAAGAGTAACAACACTGTTTCATTATAGACACCGCGAGGTAAAGCAGAGAGGAGGCTTCTTATTAGGCCTTGCCTTAAAGGAACAGCATCAATTATAGAAGATAAACAAACCCCAGAAACCTGCGTCCAGCCAGCCTTGCTGGGACATTGGGTCAATGGGAGCTGTGGGCAGCCTTAAAGCTCCTCACCCAGGCTGGTCAGGCACACCAGCAGGTGGACATCCCCAGAGGGGTCCCAGACTGTGAGAGGGCACAGGCCAGGCTGAGGGACCTCCCAGAGTGCACAGAGCGGCTGTAGGGCGGAACAGTGCAGGACCCAGGACCAGTGAGTGGGAAAGAGGCAGCAGGGCGGCTCCCCTGGCCCTTTGCAGGGCACCGGGGAGCGGGAAAGAGGTGGTGGGGGCCGAGGGCCTGCTTGGCGGCTCCTTAGGCCCTTTGAGGGGCACTGGGGAGCGGGTAAGAGGTGGAGGCCTGCTTGGCAGCTGCCCAGGCCCTTTGAGGGGCATCGGGGAGAGGGAAAGAGGCAGCGGGGGGGTCATCAGCCTGCTTGGTGGGCTTCCCAGGCTCCTTTCAGGGCACCAGGGAGCAGGAAACAAGGTGGCAGGATGGGGAGTGGGGAAAGAGGCAGCGGGGGGTCTCGGCCTGCTTGGCAGCTCCCCAGACCCCTTGGCGGCACCGGGGAGTGGGAAAGGAAGGCAGCAGGGGACCGGTGAGAGGGAAAGAGTTGGCAGTCTGCTTGGCAGCTCCCCAGGCCCTTTGGGGGGCACTGGGGAGCGGAAAAACAAGCTCTTAGGGGCTGGGGGCCTGCTTGGCGGCTCCCCAGGTCCCTTCTGGGGATCAGGGAGCAGGAAAAGGCTGGCCTGACCACGAGGCGAGGTTTTCCCTGCTTCCTGGTGGCTGGAGGAGGATGGGCAGTAGGCAAGCTTGGGAGGCATGCAGCACCCAGCCCTGGCCACAACTCAAAAAACAGAACAACATGCAGGGGAGGGCAAAAGTCTGAGAGATCAACACAGGGGGGTGCCTGCTCCAAGCCTCCACAGTGTGCCTGGGGGCAGGCCCCCAGCAGGTAGACACACACAGGAGGACTGCTCTGAGCCTCAGATGCAGCTGGGGGCAGGTCCCGAGTGACCACACACACACACACACACACACACATACACACACACACAAAAGGCGCCTGGAAGACTGGGGCCATCACAGGACATCCACTGAGGGGTTCCAGACTGTGAGAAGGGGCAGGCTGGGCTGAGGGACCTCCACCCTCCCTCCGTGCACAAATTTCGTGCACCGGACCCCTAGTATCTAATAAGGATAAATATCCTTATTAATAATTTATCCTAATAAGGATAAATATCCACAATATAGAAAGAATTCTTGAATCCCTTACAGTAACAACAAAGAAAACAACCCAAATAAAAAAAAGACAATGGCAAGGCCAGGCTCTGGTTGATCATCAATCCCTGAACCAGGAGGTCACAGTTCAATTCCCGGTCAGGGCACATGCCCAGGTTTCAGACTCGATCCCCAGTAGTGGGTATGCAAGTACAGGAGGCAGAGATTGATGATTCTCTCTCATCATTGAAATTTCTATTTTTCTCTCTGAAGTCAATAAAAACATATTTTAAAAAAATAAGAAAGGACTTGAATAAATATTTCCTCAAAGATGTAAAAATGGCCAAAAAGCACATAAAAATGAGCTCCCCATCACGAACCATTAGAAAAATGAAAATCATAAATACCACTTCAAACTCACTAGAATAGCTATCTATATATCTATATATTATATATACACACCCACACACTCTAGTGTCCCAGTCCACGAAATTCATGCACATTAAACGGGGATTAGAGGAAATATTTTAATATTGCTATTTGCCCTTTCTCTATAATAGAAGTGTCAGAGATTAAAGGAAATTAGTAAAACGTATATAAAAATCTTCCTCCTGTCAGAGTCTGGGGTGCACCATGGCACCCAGAGTCAAGTCTTCAACCACCCACGTGCACCTCAGAATTGCTTGAGACCCAAAGCTGGATGGCCCCCTTCTTTGGGCTAGATCCAGACCCGGCCGGTCCCACCCTGCCAAGCCCTGCCAGGTAGGGGGGTGCAGTCTCAGGTCCCCTGGGTGCCATGGCAGGGGGGCATGGCCTGAGGTCCCCCATCAAGCCTTGCTGGGCAAAGGAAGTGGCCTGTGATCCCCCAGCCTGGCGCCAGGGCAAGGGGCACAGCCTGAGATCCCCTGGCCTGGTGCTGGGAGGTGGGCATGGCCTGAGGTCCCCTGGCCCAGCACCAGAGTGGAGGGCACACCTTGAGGGCCCCCGTCAAGTCCTGCTTGGTGGGGGGCACAGCCACAGATCCCTTGGCCTGGGGCCAGGGTGGGGGCCATGGCCTAAGGTTCCCTGGCCTGGCACCAGGGGAGAGGGTGCAGCCTGAGTTCCTCTGGCCTGGTGCCAGGGTGAGGGGAGCAGCCTGAGGTCTCCTGTCAAGCCCTGCGGGTGGAAGGCATGACCTAAGGTCCCCTGTCAAGCCCCATGCAGGAGGTGGGTGGGTGCGCAGCCTCAGGTCCCTGCTGATTGCTCCTTAAGGCTTGTTATAGGAACTTAGCCTCAGCTGTGGGTGAAAGATGACCGGAGTTATGGTCAATTTGCATATTCCCTCTTTATTATATACTAGGGGCCCGGTGCACAAAAATTTGTGCACTCGGGGTGGAGGGAGTCTCTCAGCCCGGCCTGTGCCCTCTCACAGTCTGGGACCCCTCAGTGGATGTCCTATGATGGCCCCAGTCTGCCAGGCGCCTTTTGTGTGTGTGTGTGTGTGTGTGTGTGTGTGTGTGTGTGTGT
>PVJC01011958.1:0-40590 GCA_004026665.1 Murina feae | reverse complement strand
GAAAATTGTCAGTCCACTCCCTTTCTATGCCTCTGATTCTATTCTATTCACCAGTTTATTCTGTTCATCAGATTTTTTATTCACTTGATTCTTAGATTCACTTGTTGATAGATATGTATTTGTTGTTCATAATTTTTTACTTTCCTTTTTCTTCTTCCTCTTCTCAAAGGAGAAATACCTTTCAGCATTTCATATAATACTGGTTGGGTGGTGATGAACTCTTTTAGCTTTTTCTTGTCTGTGAAGCTCTTTGTCTGACCTTCAATTCTGGATGATAGCTTTGCTGAGTAAAGTAATCTTGGTGGTAGGTTCTTGCTATTCATCACTTTGAATATTTCTTTCCACTCCCTTCTGGCCTGCAAAGTTTCTGTTGAGAAATCAGCTGACAATCATATGGGTGCCCCCTTGTAGGTAACTAACTGCTTTTCTCTTGCAGTTTTTAAGATTTTCTCCTTGTCTTTTGCCCTTCGCATTTTAATTATGATGTGTCTTGGTGTGGTCTTCCTTGGGTTCCTTTTGTTGGGGTTCTTTGTGCTACCTGGACTTGAAAGTCTATTTCTTTCACCAGATGGGGGAAGTTTTCTGTTATTATTTCTTCAAATAGGTTTTCAATCTCTTGCTTTTTCTCTTCTTCTGGCACGCCTATAATTCTGATGTTGGTATGCTTGAAGTTGTCCCAGAGACTCCTTATACTATCTTCATATCTTTTTGTTCTTTTTTCTTTTGGCTTTTCTGGCTGGGTGGATTTTGCTTTTTCATATTTCATATCTTTGACTTGATTCTTGTGTTCGTCTAATCTGTTGTTGGATCTCTGTATATTATTCTTTATTTCAGTCAGTGTATGCTTAATATCTAGCTGGTCCTTTTTCATATGGTAAGGTGCGAGGGTCTCACTAAATTTATTGGCGGTTTCTAGAAAATTCTTGAAAAACCTAATAACCGTGGGTTTGAATTCTATATCCTGTCATTTTCTTTCCTCCATTTCTGTCATTTGTGACCTGTTTTTTTGTCTCCACATTTTGGCTGCTTCTCTTTCTGAGTTAGGTGATCACTGAGAGGAATTAACCTCTAAGCCACTTGGTTATGAGAGTCAGCTGTGTCTACAGTGGGAGAACTTCTGTGCTGGAGACATCCTTATGGGGCAAGAGTTGTTTCAGTGGGGTTTTTGTGCTCACTGCCTCTGCCCCGAGTGTGTCCCTTGTGGATCTGAGTTTAATTTAGGATGGTCCCACTCTGACCACTGGGTGAGGCTGGCTCTTGTATCTCTAAGGAGGTGTTGATTTAGCCTTTGCCTTAGGCTACTCAGCCTTTAATATGCAAAAGCCTCTGACACAGCTTGGGAGGGGTGGGGCCTCGGGGAGTTTGCAGGGTGGAGCAAACAGCTATGGCCAATTGTCAGCCCTGCGCTGAGAGACACTTGGTCTCTGTGTCCCACGGTAATTGCTGAAAGCAACGCTGAGAGAAACCCGCTTTGGATTTCCTCCCGGTGCCAGTCAGTCCCCCTTCTCTGGGTGTGCGTCTGAGTCCTCAGAAACTCACCTGTAACTGGAGTTCAGAGCTGCCGGGAGCTTGTGGCTCTCTCTGGTTTGAAAAAGAACCTAGTCCTCCGGTGCCAGCCCTCCCCCTGAACCCCGTGCGCGTGCCTCAGTACCTCTGTACTTTGCTTCTGCCACTCCTCTGAGTCTCAGTCTCTTTCTAGTTGTAGAATTTTCACTCAGCCAGCTTTCCTGTGGGTGTGGGTGGTGTCTGTGGTTTCTTTTCATGGTTATTCTGAAATAGTTGTGCATGGCTGCATTTTCGGTGTTTACTTATGCCGCCATCTTGCTGTCTTCCATTTTGATATTTACAACATCATTTGTGGGCCATATAAAATTATCAACTTAAAAATTAGCCTGCTATATTTTGTTAAACATTTAGTTAACTCAGCCCTAATTCCTTAGCAGGGGCAGACCAAATGATTTCATGGGACTTATATGGCCCGTGGATTGGAAACTCCCCACCGCTTCTCTAGATCGTAAGTTACATGTGTTCTCTTGGAGAAGGCACTTCACTGCTAAACTGTGTTTTTTTTTAATGTGCAAATTGACAATGAGAGCATTTGGTGTTATATGAAGACCAAGAGAGAGCTTGAGAACTATAAAGTGCTGGGCAAGTATTAGTTATTATTGCTTTATAAAACTTATGTCTCAAAAATAGAATATTTTAGAATTATTATTTGATGTAGTAAAATTTTACTGGTATTGTATCAAATAAGAATTGTTTTATTGATTACAAAAAAACCCAAAAAAGTTGAGAAGGAAGTTTAGGGAATACCAATGGAAGTTTGAACTCTAAGCCATAGTATTCTATTTCTTCCATAAAGTTAATAAAGGGAGTACCCTTTAAAAAAATACCTATATGTAGCCTGGCCAGCATGGCTCAGTTGGTTGAGCATCGACCTATGAACCAGGAGGTCATAGTTCGATTCCCAGTCAGTGTACATGCCTGGATTGTGGGCTCAATCTCCAGTGTGGGGTGCAGGAGGCAGCCAATTTATCTCTCTCCCTTCCTCTCGAAAATCAATAAAAATATATTTAAAAAATATATGTATATATATTATTTTATTTTTCCATCACTATTTTTCCCCTCTATGTTCTTTTCCACCCCCACCTCTACCCTCTACCCTTCCTAGCCTTCAGCACACTCTTGTCCATGTCAATGAGTTTTCTTTCTTTTTTTTTGCTCAATTCCTAAAGGAGGTACTTTTTGGTTGTTGTTAATCCTCACCTGAGGACATTTTTCCATTGACTTTTAAAAATTTATTTATTTATTTTTAAATATATTTTTATTGATTTCAGAGAGGAAAGGAGAGGGAGAGATTGAAACATCAGTGATGAGAGAGAATCGTTGATTGGCTGCCTCTTGCATGTACCACACTGGAAATCGAGCCTGCATCCCAGGCATGTGCACTCAATGGGAATCAAGCTGTGACCTCCTAATTCATAGGTTGATGCTCAACCAGTGAGTCACACCAGCTGGGCTTCATTTCATTTCTTTTCTTTTTTTTTTGAGAGAGAGAGTTGGAGGGGGAGAGACACAGTGAGAGAAATATATCAATGTGAGAGAGACACATCGATTGGTTGCTTCCCACACATGCCTTGACCAGGGCTAGGGATCAAGCCTGCAATCAAGGTACATGCCCTTGACCAAAATTGAACCCAGGATCCTTAAGTCCGAGGGCTGACACTCTGTCCACTGGGCCAAACTGGCTAGGTCTATAGGAGGTACTCTTAAGTGTTTCAAGATAAAGTTTATTTATTATAGGAAAATAATGATGCCTTTAGGGCGCTGAAAATAATTTACAGATACTACATCATAGCAGATATTTAGGGGATGAGAAATACTAAGAAGTCCAGGTTTTGTAATACAATCAAACTCAGCTCATCAATGCAGATATTTCACAGATGCATCAGTACACATAGAAGGAATGTAGCGTAATTGGACAACGGAAAAGAGATAAATAAAAGAGAACCCCTTAACTCCCTAATTATTAGAGTGAAATGTTTTATGTTTAAGCTATTTTAGATTGGGGATTTTGTCTTACATCATCTTATAGTGTCTTTCCAGCACCAGGAATAGTGCTAGGTAAATTTTTTAAAATACAAATTAAAGGGCGGATTGTGTCCTGTATCTGCATTCCTGGAAAAACATAATTTAAATTAGATTACTGCTGGCTGGGTTCATACCTAGTTGGCAATGAGATTTGTAGTGATTCAGTGTCAATATAAGAGTATTTATTAGTTGAATGAAACTCCACAGTGGTCAGTCTTTGGGCAACTCAGTGGGGATCCATTCAGACTAATTCACTTAAAGAATGAAAAAGAATCCCAAATACCAAGAAGATAAATTCTTTACTGTTTTTGAGTAAATATGTAAGTAAAATGAGCTTAGCATCAAACATGACATACTGATGCAGGACAACAAAGCTGATTGTTACCAAATCAAGACATTTATGGGACAGTTTATGGAGTAAACAGGTCTTTGTCTTGAAAGGTAAATTTCTGAGATCTTTGGATGTATTACTTTCCAAGAACATAGATAACTTTTTTCCAGAGCTGCACTTATTTATCCAGGCCTTTTATATTAATTAGGCTAGGGCAATGCTTATATTTTATTTTGTTTTTGTTCGTAAAGCTAATGTGCAACCATATCATTGCCTTTATTGGCACTGTGATGCTATGGGTAAAATCAAATAATCCAGATTTTGTAATCAATTAGATCTTTATTGGGCTATTTTCTGCATTTGAGAGATGTGATAATTAAATAAAATGATTAGGAAATGAATGCTGTCCAGAGTTGCATCATCTAGTATGCTAGCCACTGGCCATATGTGTTTATTTAAATTTGGATGTAAATTAATTAAAATAAAAACTCAGTTCCTCAGTCTCACTGGCCAGCTTTTACAACACAGATATACCAGGTAGAACATTTCCATCACTGCAGAAAGTTCCACTGGGCAGTGTTATTCTAGAGAATAAAAATGTAAATGTTAAGATATAATCCCATATGGGAAGATTGGAGATATTTAGCCTCAAGGAGAGACCCTGACTAGAGGTTAATAGTCATCGGCTAGACAAATTGCTATAGAATCATCCCAAAACTTCAGAAAAAAACAATAAATTAAACTCAGGTAAAATTGTAGCAGAAAGGATTTAGATTATAATTTTTGAAGACCTTCCTGCCTATGAGAATTTAAAAGCCCTGGAATAAAGTGAATATGAGAAATGTTTTCTGGATTGTTGATAAAAATGTGTAGAACAGTAATTTCCAACAGTTTAATGTAAAAAATATTCACATGTATGGTTGTTATTCTTTTACAAAAAGTTAACTTTGTTCCCTTCCCACAACCCTGAGTAGAATATTGCCTTTACTATCTGTTGTTTGAGAAGCCACTTGAGGAAGAAAAACTACTATGAAATCAACTTACCACTTTGAAATCAGTATCCAAGCTTAAAAAGTGATATTTTGTGTTTCTGTACGACACACTGTTTAGGCACCCCGGCCAACACTGGCTGCTCATATTGATTCTTTGAGCTCTTTTAATGACTCAGAGCCGTGCCACCCAGGGGTCTGTCGCTCATGCCTGGGACCAGTGGTGCACACATTCACCTAGGAGTGGGGTCAAGGTGGCTGAACTGGAAGCCATAGGTACAGGCAAATGACTTTCCAGTGTTACTTTCGGATCTCACCTTCATTATTAATTACCTCTGCTCATATGTTTGAATTGTGCTACTTTTTTTTTTTTTGACATATCCAGATTTTTACCGATTTGATCTGAAATGAAATTTTCCATTTGATTTAAAATCAGACCATTGTAGGCTTTCGAAAGCTCAGCGGTAGCTTCTCATGTCTTATCTTTAGTGCCCTGAAAGATCATTTTATTAAATATAGAGCCTGATGATCTCCTCTATCTGAGATGCCCATTGGAATAAGCGGTGTGCACACATTCTAAACCCGGAAGGATCATCTGTTATGAACATTTAAGCGTGAAAATCTCAAGTTCCTATTTTAGTCATGCAATCTTGAATTCCCTGAGAATGTGGGTTTTTCCCCTCACTTTTCTTTACATCTATATTAATAACATAGGCCCGTGAACATCTCATTGAAAAGGATTAGTTCTTAGGAGGAAAGGGATTTGGATTCTTGACTTGTGCTCATCAGCTCAGGATGGGGGGTGGCGTGGGGGGGAGTTCAGGGCCATTGGCTAAAGTTATGGCAACTCGATCATCTTGTGTGTAATCCCATGTGGATTGCAGAATCTGTTGGGGAAGCAATTATAAAGTTTGGTTTTCCCTTAATCTTGCTTTATTCTGGAGACTGGTCTCTGGTGACAGGAAAACAGATTCAGTGGCCCAGCAGAGGCAGCCTGCATTATGGCTGGGTGAAACCCCAAATCCCTTCAATCTCTTTAGGAACAATGTTTCTTTCAGAAGCACCAGAAGGCAAAGTGTGGAAATCAGCATTCAGGCCATTTTAGCTATGGGAGTCTATACTGAAGTTGAACTCTATTTCCCCCCATAGCTCTGGACTAGTGTAGAAAAAGAGCTACTCTTTTTACAAAGTAGACTGCGAAGACGTGCTGAAGATAAAGATGAAGATAAGTCATCCTTAAGTTTTAAGGTCCATAATGTCTTCAGAATGAAAAAGGAAAACATACTTCAGTTGTTGTGTAGTTTAAGAAGCATTTATTATCAACTCAGCCAGGCACTGAGGAGATGATGCTCTTTAATGGGGAAACCAAACGAGTCAACGTGCAATTACAGCACAGCACAGTAGTTTGATGTTGAGGACAGTGAGGAGATTTTCATGGTAGCACCAAAGAAAGGCATCAGACCCAGCCCTTGTCAATGAATGGGGTCTAGGGTTAGGACAGTCTTTCTGGAAGACTTATTATCTAAGCTGAATCATGAATTATTTATTTCAATATTTTAAATGGTAAGAAGACTCAGTTTGGGGAAGATGCTATCATAAGGAGGATATAGTGTGATGTGTGCAGAGTGCTACAAAGTGTTCTATTCTGGTAGAACATAAATAGCAAATTGATGAGTATCAGGAGATTCAGAAACAAACAATGTCACAACCTTTTCCTGAATGTCCACGTTCATCTCTCTTTAGCTCATTATCCCAAAGAAAAAAATAACTCCACTAAAATACATACATATGCACACGTGCACACATTTTTCAAATACAAGGAAAGTGGGTGCTCTGAAACACAATAAAGATGGTATTTGAGAGAGGTTTATTTAGTTGAGGTCAAAATTAAAGCCATCACCCAAAAAATCAGAGCCCCAATCTTGTCAGAGCCCACAAGCAAAGGAGAAGTTTCAAGTGCTAGTCATCTCTTGAAAATCAGGATCTCCCCACCCCCTGGCCAACCTCTACCCCCACTCCATCCAATAACTCCTCAAGTGGCCTAACAACAAGCATTTCTGGATTTCCTGATTACTCGTTTTGAAGGTCGTGATGCAAAAATAAGCGTGGGACCAGCAAAAAGAACAGTTGTTGTCTCAATTGGAAAGTTACAGGCTTTATTCCTTTGATGATGGGGCTTCTGTAGCAGACAGCTAACCACATCCATGCTCAGCCTCATTTATAGTTTGCCGGGTTCAATGTCCAATATAGTCTTGGCCAGAAACAAGCCCACTACCCCCCCAAAGGTATTCTCTATATAAATAACATCCTGTTACTTAAAGGATTTGGGATGTTCAGTCCTTCATTAGCAAACTCTTTGAAGTATGGGTCCCCACACATCTAGAAAGGGTCTTAGGCTTTTCTAAGGCTATTTTTGGATTTTGAACAAATTTAACAATTTCTACAGCATGGATGACTCATTGTTTTCTTATAAACCTTAGGATTAGAGGAACATATTACTTTAATTTTCCTCTGTTTTAGCCAGTCTGAGATTTTTGTGCTGGTCAGAAAACAACATTTCCTCAAAGCAACAGCTATTTGCAAAGCCAGGGATAATTTTTATTTGCTTTCTCAGCACAAAATGAGAATTGAGAAACTCTGATGAGAACTGATAAGGGGTACAGAGCGTGTTCCCTGTCTCTTGGCAAAAGAAATTCCTTCTGTCCCAAGTGCTGTAGTTGAAGGAGACATAAATCTACTCCCCAAAGAGCCCAAATTATGTTTGGATCCAAGTGGGAAACCACTTTCCTGGTCACGCTTGGGTGGCAGTCTTTGGCTGCTTTGGGTAGCACTTTCCCTCGGTGGAAGGCTTCGAGTTCCTCTAGGTGGGTTGAATATGTTATGTCTTTTCACTCAGAGAAACTCAATCCACATATTTTACAGAAGCAGGAGGTTGTCCTTTGCGGGCTGCTTGGGAAAGAATGTCTTGTGGCGAACATCAAGCCACCTGAACAAACATGAGCACAGTATGGGTCTCCCCGAGGGGGCTTTCTCGGGACAGAAGGTAGAGAAGCCACTGTTTTCATCTCTAGAAAAGCTGAGAGGAGATGACTTTCTTGTGAAAGCGGTGGCTCCATCTGGCCCAACTTGTGTGCTGTCTAACTCTTTGGAGGGACAGAGGTGGCAGGTTTATGTCCAGTAGGCAAGGAATGGATTTTCCCCTAGAGACTCTGAAGGGAATGTGACCCTACCAACATCTTGATTTTCGTCTGTGTTACTAAATTTAGACTTCTGGCCTCCAGAATTGTAAGAGGATACATTTCTGGCATTTTAGGCCACCAAGTTTGTGTTAGTTTATTTATTTATTTATTTTTCCCTTTCAGCAATCACAGGAAACCAATATAGTCCTGGAATGAAACCATTGAAAAGTTACTAGGAGCTCAGTGCCTTCCTCATGCTAATGTGTAGTAAACTAGGGAGAACAGAAACTGTTCAGGAGTTGGTCACATTGGTCCCCTGGAGCCCAGGATCAGAAGGCAGCAGGCAAGCAGAGAGACTGGGCAGACAGAGCAAGAAGAGAAAGGGTGAGTGCAGCTGAGGGATAAGACGGGCTTTAGAGAACACTGGATTCTGGCAATGTTTGTGGGTGGTTTGCTTGTCTCTACAGAATTGGGAGAAGACCCTGAGGTCACATGCCTTTAGACACTGAATTCACAGGGCCTCTCAGAATACAAAATAATGCCTTCGTTCCTGAATCTTGGTCAGAAGAGTAGTGCAGCAACAGTGTAAGAGGGACTTTGATGGTCCTGAGATACTCACCCCTATGTTCTCTCCTGCTGCCCAAATCCCATCCTCATCTTCTTACTCTCTCCCCACTGCTGGAGAAGACTGCAGGTGTCAACTTCCATGCCTGAACACAACTTACCTGAAACAACTTTATTCATAAAGTGAGCCCATGTCACTTAGGTTGCTTATTAATTTCCTGTCCTACATTCATTTATTTTCTCCGCTATTCGCCTCATGTGGCTATTGCTACATTAGAAAAGTTGATATTGGATTTTAAAATGTATTTTACAACACTGTAGTTGTTTTAAAGGAAAGTATTATGTTAATACCTCACATCTATTCTTTGATTGCCTATCTATTTATTTATAATGAAGTCCTAACGAAAACAAAAACCTTTATACAAACTGATTTGGGAATTATTTTTAAGTTTGAAAAGGTCTCAAAAACATTGTTTTGGGAACAAAGAAAGCTGAAATGAATGAGCTCCCCTATTTTACCACTTCCCATATTGTGAGGATGCTATTGAAAATATCTGTTTCAGCTCTCTCATTTTGTTTTATTTGTTCATTCACTTCTTGTTTTTTTTTTTGTTTTTTTTTTGTTTTTTTTTTTTACATATTTATTGATTTAAGCATCTACTAAGTACAGATAATGTGCAGAAGTGTGGACTGCAAAGCCTGAGAAACTTTTGTCCCCGAAGACCTGTAGAGGCTATAATTTGGCAGCTTGCTTAGTTTTCCCTTTTTTAATTGAAATTTGCATGCTTTTAAAAAATTTTATCTCAGACCCCATCTCTCCCTACTGTGTAATGCATAGTTGACTTTTTGTATTTACATTATTTGCCTGATCCCTGAAGACAACAGTTATAGACACCAACTTAAATTCTATATGAGGAGAACAGTCTCTGGGACTGCCCTTGTTTCAGACTTTGATTCTTGAATCATTATCAACCTCCCATGGCAACTGGAGACATGGAGTCTGGGAACCAAGACTAGAATGAGTGAGTTGATGGGAAAATGCCTGCACACTGACTGAATGAGGATATGGCAGCAGAATTAAATGTCCTGGTTGGAGACTGGAGCCTGGTAACACAAACTCAAAGTCTGATTCTGAGCCTAGGAGAAAGACACTATTCCTTAGGGGAGATCAGAGTCACACTCACTGGCTTAGGAATATATGAATTGCATGGACAAAAATACTAACATTGGCATGTCACCAGGTAACTATAATAACAATGAAGAGCTAGTTCTGAGGATTATTCATGACTTGTGACAAGTTGATAAGGCTTCGCAGTGTCAGATGACAAACCCCAGGATATTCTGGGTGTGGAGAAAATGACTGGCAAGTATGAGAATTCAGGTTTACATCTTGTTATAACTAGTGCCTCCAGCAGTGCCTGGTACATAGTAGGTACTCAATAAATATTCGTTGAATTGAGTTATTTTGTGCACTTGGTGTGGGTAGATTGGAGGTGTAATGAGGTAGGGCTATGTTTTGGAACTCATAAGCCTCACCCACCCACCTTTTTAAACAAAGGTTTATTTCTAAAATACAGAAGGACCAAAGGGAGTAACTTAGTTGCCTTAGAGCTTATGGGTATAAAGAGAAGCAAGTAGCTTAACTTCTGTGACCTTTAGTTCCTCTATGTGTCACGAAAGGTAAGAGGGAGTTCTTTGAGAAGGCTGCTGCAAATTATGAGCTTTAAAGAAAAGTTAGGGTGTGGGTGAAATGAGTGAAGGTGGCCAAAAGGTATAAATTCAGTTATTAAATTAATAAATAAATCTATCTCTTTGGGGAAAGCTGACTGTGTCCCAAGAGTCCATACATGGTACCATTATTTTGGGAAATATGTCAGAGTCTGGTCTTTATGTTGTTGAATCTGTTTCTCCAACTTGTAATAAACAAATCCACAATACCACTACGTAAACCTGAAATGGAAAAGTATTAATTTACTAGTGACCCAGTACACGGATTCATGCACATTGAAATGAAATTAATTAGAAGGTGGCCAGTGGGGTGAGAATGGCTGGACACACTCTGGAGCCAATCTCCCTCAGTCCCTCCCAGGCCGGCCTCACCGGGAATACAGCGTGGCTCGAAGGGCGTCTATGGAGTGAGTGGCGTCCCTCTGGCAGTTGGGGGTCCTATGGCCTGGTGGAATTGCATGGCCCCATGAGGAATCAGGCTCCCTCCTCTCTGGTTCCAGGGTGCACCACCCGAAAACCACCATTGCCAAGTCACCACAGCTTGGCAGCTCCTGGTGATCAGTGCGTGTCATACCTACTGGCTGGTCAGCCAGTTGGACAGTTGCTTAGCCTTTTATATCCTACCTAATAAAAGAGTAATATGTAAATTAACTGTCACTCCATCACAATGATGGTGGCGCTCATAGCCACAAGATGGTGGTACCCAGTCCCCTCAGCCCAGCCAGGGGTCGTGGAGACCAAGCAGAGAGGCAGGATCCGCCAACTCTGGTAGTGGATCAAGCCTTGTTGCTCTGCTGCCTCTGGAGTGTCTGGGGCTGAATGGCGAGGCTGGAGTGTTTGGGCCTGTCAGCCTGGCCAGGGGTTGTGGGGACCAAGCAGAGAGATGGGATCAAGCCTCGCTGCTCTGTCACCTCTGGAGTGTCTGGGGCTGAGAGGCAAGGCTGGAGTGTTTGGGCCTCTCAGCTCAGCCAGGGGTCATGGGGACCAAGCAGTGAGACAGGATCCACCCACTCTGGTAGTGGATCAAGCCTCCTTGCTCTGACACCTCTGGAGTGTCTGTGGCCAACAGGGCCTGCTTGGCCTTCACCACAGCAACCTGCGATCAGGCAAGCATGCCCACAGACAGCACCCAGCAGGGCCTGTTTGCCCGTCATCATGGTGTGGAGCAGGCAGGCCCCACAGAGAGCAGAGAACCATGGGGAGCAGGCCCAAGCTGTTAGTAGGACATCCCCTGAGGGCTCCCGGATTGGAGAGGGTGCAGGTCAGGCTGAGAGACACCCCCCCGCCCCGGCCCCCATGCATGAATTTTGTGCACCGGACCTCTCGTATATACATAATGAGGATTCTAACATCTTATGGAACTAGACCCTCTCTCTCTCTCTTTTTTTTTTTTAAAGGAAAAGATAGTAAAAGTTATATGTGTACTTTATAAAAACAAAAAAATTGTATTCTCCGTTGAAAACCTAGTAGAAGGCAAATAAGAATTTAGAACTGTCTACCTAGTTATCCACCTCTAAATTTTGATTGAACAGGTCCATGAAGAAATAGCCATCATTTAATAACATAGGTGGTAATAATAAAAATAATAATGAACAATAGTAACAAAAACTAATTATAGGGCCTGACCATTGTGACTCAGTGATTGAGCATCAATCTATGAACCAGGAGGTCACAGTTCAATTCCTGGTTCAATTCCCAGTCAGAGAACATGCCCAAGTTGTGGGCTCAGTCTCCAGTAGGG
The DNA here is from genome assembly GCA_004026665.1 of Murina feae. NCBI lineage: Eukaryota > Metazoa > Chordata > Mammalia > Chiroptera > Vespertilionidae > Murina > Murina feae. The sequence goes on along the minus strand of PVJC01011958.1, from coordinate 28,467 downwards.
GGTGTGCAGGAGGTAGACAATCAATGATTCTCTCTCTCATCATTGATGTTTCTATCTCTGTCTCCTTCTCCCTTCCTCTCCTAAATCATATTTTTAATTAACTGCTTATAGGGAGAACTCTAAGGCAATTGCTATGTTAAGCTTTTGCTCTCTGCATTTAAATCTTATAGCAATTTTGAAAGGTAGGAATAGTTGTTCACTTTCAATCAATATGGAAGCTGAGACACAGAATAATTACATAACTTATCAAAGGCTGCACAGCTAGAAAAATACAACAAGGTCATAAATGCAGGCCAATTTTGTTTTAGCTATGCAGTTCTTACCCTTCATCATTTCCCTCTAACCTATATGCATAGACAGGAGAAAAGAGGATGATCATTTTTTGTGTGTGTCACATAATTTATATAGGATTATCTAATAGAAGCCTCAGGACATCTTTTCACAATTGATAGTATGTTGCAAATAGAATTTCCACTTAACAGAGAAGGAAACTGGTTCAGAGAGGCAGTGTAATTTCCCTGGAGTTACAGTAGGCCTGGGACTGGAGCTTATGTCCCCTTGACTCCAAAGTCACCCTCTTCCCATTATATGCATAGATTTTCTACTTACTGAGCATCTGCTCTGTGTTAGGCACAAGTCTAGGTGTTTTTTGGGAAAGTATCACTAATTCTCACAAATACTCCATAGGGAAGATCTTTTGAGTTGTTTTGTCAGTGAGGAAGCTAGCTGTTCAAAGAGTTTAAGTAAGTGGCCTGTTATCAAAGTTAGTAAACCTAGATCTGTCACAATATCTGAAGCCTCCCTGATAGCTATATTAAGTGATTATTTATATGACATTTGAAAAGTACCAAAGACTGTCTTATACAATTTTCTCTTCCCTATATGCTTGCTGCAAGGGTCGTAATTCTGCCATTGGACATTTCTTTGGACTACGTAATTTCTTCCTAGGGCCAGATATGGTCACCATGGGTATAGGGATTCTGATGGAGAGCACAGAGAAAGGGATCTTTTTGGACTATGGAGTTCAACTTTTAGAGGACTGGCCTGAGTGGGAGCCCCAAAGGGGAGCTCTGGGAAATCAGAGGCCAGCAGAAGGCAAGGCATTTTGTGGGAAAGTGTGAAAGTATCCAACATTGCCAGTGGGGTAGGTCAGAGGACACGTTGCTTAGAGGAGTGGTTCTCAGACAGGTGAATCTTCTGAAGCTTCTTGAGACACAGATTGCTGAGCTCCACAGATTTCTGATGCAGCAGGTCTAGGTTGGCGCCTGAGTATTTGCATATCTAACGAATTCCTAGGCGATGCTGAGGTTGCCAGTTTAGTGGCCGCACTCTGAGATCTGTGGTTCTATAGCCTAGTACTGAGGATCATGAGGTAAAATGATGGTTGAGGGGGAGAAATTCCTGGCACTGTGGTGCTGGGCCATCATCTGCTATGTATTGTAAAAAGGGGCAGTAGGGGAAGAGACATAGATAGGGGCAGTGGAAGCCAATAGGAATTTAAACTTGTCTTTGCATTAGCACAGGTACTTTACATTATGGCTCATTTCTTAGTTTGTATACAGCACAGCTAAAAAATATGTAAGGGACACACAGTTAATAATGTCTTCCATGAGCATATATTCAAATAATGCCCAAACAGATAGGATTGACATTTAGTACATGTCTTAGAAATAACTCAGAAGCAACGTATACCCCTGGATAGAAAGGAAACAGTCATTTATTAATTGGAAAAATCCTGATTTCTTCCTTTTGTAGATGGACCATGTGGTTGATTGAAAAGTTAGAAAATAGAACCTAATTATAATGCATTTGTGTAAAACATAGATTAAGGTTCTCTTTGATTATGTCATTTGCTTTTAGCAGACTTGGATTTGGTTCTAAATCTCAGACATTTGGCTTGACCCATGTGAATTTAAGGTACAAACAAGTGACTCAGAATTCTTGACTGTTTATTTCCTGAATCCCAGAGAGTCATGTACTTAATAACTGGTGATGTGTGATGAATTTCCAGTGAATGCCTCTGGGTGGACTGTTCTGATTTGCAGCTCAGAGAGAAGCTGGAACAGAAAGCAAAGGAGAAGGTTGCAAATCCCTTAATGAAATTTTTAATAAAAGCAGCTTTGAATGCATGCCTTTTTCAAATCATTGCATCTGACCATTTTTTGAGAGTCGACATAACTGATCAAGAGAGTGAACATTAAGAATGCAAAAGACAGCCCAATTAAAGAGAAAGGCACAGCTAGGAATAAGTGAAGGCCAAAAAGTAGCTTTAAACCAGGGTCAGGAAATTTTCCTGATGGCTAGTTCTCACTGAGAGTTTGGGGATATCTATCTTTCCGTTCCTTAACCTTGAAGAGTAAAAGTGTGTGGTAGAACTTACCATCGCTACATCACCACACCACTTTGTTCTAGAGTTTTCACAGCAAGAGGAAGAAACCTTTGTGCAGGAGTATTACAGGGCCAGCCTTTTTCCAGGAGAACAATAGGAACTGGAAATCAGTGAGGAAGTAAACTGCATATAAGTTCCTCTTGATAGCCAAATGGTCAACCTCACTTCCTTCCCAGACAGTCTTTTCTATCCACCCAGTGAAAGCCTCTTTTCCAGGTGGCACTGAGCTCATCTGATGGAGGTCATTATTGCTAGGCAGATGTCAGACTGCCCCAATCAGAAGGGTTGATGAAAAGACGGCAGGAGCCTACTGGAGAGACATCTGTGACACCTAAACCCCTAAATTGTTCTTACCCCTCACAGTGAAAAAGGCCAGGGTTTTGTATGAAGTAACAGCCATTTTGCTTTTCTTTCCTTTCTTTAAAAATATCGTTTTTAAGCCTTCCTCAGAGCCAGGACACAGGTATGAGTTGACTGACATTAGAGGTCCTCATGCTGTTTCCTAACAAATGTGGTTAAATAAAACATCAGCTGTGGCTGGCCCAGGGAATGAGAGCGACAGTGGAGGCAGGCACAACTGTCTTCTCAACAATTATTTGCAGACATCATTAATAAATTCGCCCTGAAGCAGCAATCAAGCCAATTCTTCCTTTGGCAAGATGTTTAACTGCCACACAGAAATAGCTGTAATCAGACCAAGATTAGAACAGAGGAGGCTGACTTTATGTATTTCCTCCTGTAGTTTTCGAACAAGCATATGTGGTGCTAAGCAACTAGGTTTCCCAACAGCCCCATGTATATGCCCCTCAGGAGTCCTCATTCATTGACATATTTATTATATGTGCAGTGGAAAGTTTCCCCCTGCCCCATTTTTGAATCTTTTGTGTTTTATCAAAAACAGAATGAAATATCCTCTCTGTATGTTTACACTGAAAGTGTGTGTGTGGGGGTATCTCAAAAGACCTCACTGAGGTGTAATTCATTGCAGGTTGTTTTATGGGAGAGAGAAGAGAAAGGAGAAGAGAAGAAAAGCCTTTTTCTCCCCCCCCCCCCAAAAAAAGGAATTTGTGGCTTTTGGCACTGTTAATAATTTGTGTGGAAAAATAATGTTTTCTTGTGTGTTTAATCCTGTGCCAAGGCAGCTGCTGGTGCAGTAGCGTTCTGCAACAAATTAGAGGGCAGTTAAAGCGAGATTTTCCACCATCAAGAACAAAGCAAGGCCAGTTAGCATGAGGACAGCTTGTTCTAGTTGCTAATGTGCTTAAAAACTTGCCGCACATAATTTGAAACAGCTTTTGTGTGAGGATGTTACTCAGGTTTCCGAGGTCTAGTTCTAATTCTAAATCAAATGGAAGCAGCTGAATTAGAAAATGACAAGTTATGCAGTGACATCGTCTGTCCTGGCTACAAAGATCTTTTTTTTTTTTTTTTTCATCCTTGCTATTGATATGAAAGTTAATTCCCCTCAATATTAAAATATTTAATGGATGACAGCTGTCTGAAATATGAAGCCCTCGGCCCCTATTTACCGAAGGAAAGCTCTCAATAATGGTGTGGCAGCTCTAACACACTTACAAATTATTTAAAGATGTAGTACCTTTGCTGGGAAGGAAGCAGATGTTAAAAAGATTCAGTGCCTCCTTAAAAGTTGATCTGAATCTCAAGAGTTTTAATCAATGTAGCTTTTTATTTCACTGACTTGGAATTAAATGGGATTCCTTGGCTGAAATGTATTAAAGAGAGCATGCTATAGTCCAAATACTTTTCAGTGCCTAGAATTTAAAACTTTCATTTATAACTCAGCTAGACTGCAGAGAATTAAATCTAGGTAGGAGGGAAACTGGAGAAGGCAGATTTTCTGTTGGAGTTTTTGCCTACTTAAATATGGGCTGGGCACTGCTAGAGTGGTGAGAAGTTTCAGACCATGTGTAAGGAAGGAATGAGGATGGCGCTCCTAAATTAATATTCATCAACCTGAAAATTAAATTCTTCTTAAAGGCCAAGTGCACTGCCAACACTCTCACTAATAGGTTTTCAAATGCTATAGTTGTAGCTATCCTAGAAAATACTAATGAAAGACATTAAGGTTCAGAGAAGGTCTTGAAGAAATCTCAGAGGTCAAAATTTCTTGGCAGACTGTATACATTTAAAGATAAAGGAGAGGATTTTGGCTAAAGTAAATTATATAGAATTTTATTCAAAGGAAGCATAGGGAACCTATCTTTTAGCTACATGGTACCATTAGCACCTGAGGTTGAAGAGTTACAGTTGACCCTTTAACAAAGTGGGTGTTGGAGTGCTGGTCCCTGCATAGTTGAAAATCTGATTATAATTTTTGACTCCTCCAAAACTTAGCTACTAATAGCCTACGGTTGATTGAAACCTTACTGATAACAAATGTCAATTAACATATATTTTGTATGTTATATGTATTATATGCTATATAGAGTCCTGATACACGAAATTTGTGCAAGAGTAGGTCTTCCTTCCCCTGACTGCCGGCACCAGCTTCCCTCTGGCACCCAGGACCCAGGCTTCTCTCCAGCCCCAGCTTCATCTGGAAAGATGTCCAGAATGATGTCCAGAAGGCCGTCTGGTCTAATTAGCACATTACCCTTTTATTGTTATAGATTCCTACAATAAAGTAAGCTGAAGAAAAGAAATTCAAATCTGTGGTGTTCAAGAGGCAACAATATACACTTTTTTTTGTCTACATAATGTCAAATATGGAATTTTCTGGATTCATTTCCCTTTAGGAAAAAATGAAAGTTGGCTAAATATTTAGTATTTCTAAACATTTATTTATCTCTAGTTAAACTGAAGTGAACCAGAAATTAGAAATCGGAGTAGAAAAAGTATGGGTAGAGGCTCTTAACACACAGGAAAAATGAACAGTTGCTTATTTGGTGAAGAGCTACTGTGTGCTATTGTGTAGGTTGTATACTACTCAACTCAGGGAGATACTGTTCAGCTGGTAGTCTGTGTGAATGGTATCAGAGAGTTATGAAGTGTATAATTTATACAGCCATCTATAGTCATATCTGGATTGGTTTGATTTTAAGGACAAATTTAGCTGCCAAATCTTCCCCTATGGATAATCACAATACCTGTTTAACTTGTCCAGACACCATTTTAAGGAATAATATATAAGTAGTTTATGTCAGGAATAATATCTGTGAAGAATCATACTTTAGTTAGCTAGCACATTAATTTCCTCATACATTCTTGGTAAAAGAGACATTGTCTCTATTAGAAATCAGGGTGCTAGAAGAAAGGCATATAGAGAAGATCAGTTTTACTGGTGAAATAGAAAATTACTAGAAGCTTAAGGGGCAGTTTAGCTTAGGAAGAATAACATGGCATCATGAGCAGCAAAGAAACTGAGAGCACTGAGGATTGGGGTTGAAAGATACAGAAAGGAGAAAGAAAAGCTCGGCATATTTCAGAATGTTTCATAGAGCTCTCTTTGAAGGAACAAATATTCATTTAGCATTTCTAATTATTTCTGCCTCCAGATTATCTTCTTATCCACTTCTAAAAGGCTAATTGGTCTTGACAAGATTCAGCCATTTCAACAAATACTTATTGAGCACCTTTTATTGGAGAGGTGTGATGGAAAATGCAATGAATGGCACATGTCCTGAGGGGTGGGGAGTTGGGGAGCTATTTACCAACTCTTGTCTCTTATGAGTTACTGCAGGGAGTAAGTAACTCTGTGGGACTTCCTGAGCTGGTAGAACATATTCCAGTTGCCAGATGTAACCTTCAGGTAGAGAGGTACCGGAAGCTATGGCTGATAAGGGAAGTATCCACAGTTGATCTCTAGGAAGGCTGATGGGATATGGGTGAAGTATCAACAGTGTCTGCTATAAACAAAAAAAAAGAAGGAAAAAAATAATAGGATTCTGTGGTCAGTACAGAGTTGAGTGGGATAAAATAAGTTTCTTTACCATTAGACTTCTCAATAATTTAATATTTGTTATGAATATTCTAAAAGGGATTATGCAGGTTTTATGAAATTTACTTGAACATTGAACACATGTTTAGAGAAGCATCTTGGAAGGTTAATGCTTGGAACATATTTTATAAATATCTCATTCTTGCTTCTATATAGTGTCTCTATGTTCAAGTCATGCTCCTAGTCCCTAGACAGGAATAAGGAGATGTGAAGGTAAACGTAACTTAAATCCTGGCTTTAAGTTGCTTATGACCTACTAGGGAAGATATGTGTGACAACATTCATAATGTAAATTAGTAAGGGATGAGAGGGATATACTAGATCAGAGGAAATACAGATCTCTCCTAGCTGGAACACAATGAAATTTTCCTGGTTGAAGTGGCATTAACTGGACCTTAAATTTAGGGTGGGCTTGGGGAATTTTAAGAGAGAGGATGATAGCAAATTATTCTAGGCTAAAGACGTAGCATAAACAAAGGCATGAAGGGTGGAATTAATGGAGAACAGTGTTGAAAAGGCCTTTCTTTAGTAAATGTTTTGAAGTCTACAAAAAGTAGGCTGGAATGCATGAACAAAACAGAAAACTCTCAGTAATAAACTGTGTGGGTGTGTGCGTGCTCACACAAAAAAATTAGGGTTTCTGAAAAACCTTTCCATTGTTGACATGGAAAACCTTATGCTCTTGGTCGCTGAATCTAGATAATAGTTTAAAATGTCATGGAATGCCTGATATTCTCTAGGCAGCTCCCAAGGGATATCTTATCACTCTCATTAAATCTGTATCTGTTATAGCTGCAGGGAGCTCCCTTCTGCAAAAAACAACAACAACAACAAAACCCACTACCAATTCTAAAAGCTACGCACTCCAGAATCTGTCTATTTAACCCTAAAACTCAAAAGCATTGCTTCCACTCCTTCAATCTAACTGCTCTTTCAGATCCTTAGGTGTCTACCTGTAATGAGAGGACAAGTTCTCGTCAGCCAGAGTATGAATGATTGATTACAATGAAACTCTATTTCTGGCAAAACAATTCAAAATGCATGTAATTATGTTGTTAAAAAATAAAACAAAAGTTTCATGGAAAAATGTTAATATGAGTACTTTTCATTTTTTAAATGTTGCCTTCTTATCCAACTGTATATATATATATATTTTATTTCCATAAAGTGATTCTAATTATATATATTATTTATTAATGTACCTTATTTTTTGTTTCTCCATAATTGTTCTCTTTGGAGGCATTTATTTTTAAGGATAATTTGATTGTTTTTGCAACAATATAAGTGTTCATCATATAATATCAATCAAAACAAAACAATAAAAATAAAGAAAAAAACCCTCAAAATTTTACATCCAAAAATAACTGTCATTAACATTTATTATATATCATTCTAGAAATACTGGCATTGTGTTTTAGCAAGAAAGGCAGATAAAATGAAACTTAGGTAATTGCTGAGCTTTAGATAAATCTCTCTTTACACAAATATGGGGCTTCCTATAGTGTCCCTTTAAAGTTTCTCATCAAAGCAGTATGGCTAGACTATAAAAGATTGGAGTCTTTTTTTAGGCTATGTATTCCAACTTTGACTCTGCATATAAAGGTGAGAGAATTAGACTTCTTTTTCTTCTTCTTTTTAAAAAAATATATTTTATTAATTTTTTACAGGGAGGAAGGGAGAGATAGAGAGTTAGAAACATCAATGAGAGAGAAACATTGATCAGCTGCCTCCTGCACACTCCCTACTGGGGATGTGCCCGCAACCAAGGTACATGCCCTTGACTGGAATTGAACCTGGGACCTTTCAGTCCGCAGGCCGATGCTCTATCCACTGAGCCAAATGAGTTAGGGCGAGAATTAGACTTCTTATTTCCCCCACCCATTTTTATTTTTTCTATTAGTCCTAGAGGCCCAGTCACAAAATTTGTGCACTCGGGGGGAGGGGGAAGGCTCATCCCAACCTGCACCCTCTTGCAGTCCTGGAGCCCTTGGGGAGTGGGCCTTAGCTGTCAGACATCCTTAGCACTGCCATGGAGGTGGGAGAGGCTCCCACCACTGCTGTTGCGCTTGCCAGCCATGAGCCTGGCTTCTGGCTTAATGGTGCTCCCCCTGTGGGAGCATACTGACCACCAGGGGGCAGTTCTTGCATTGAGCATCTGCCCCTGGTGGTCAGTGCATGTCATAACAACCAGTTCCACCGTTTGGTTGATTTGCATATTAGTCTTTTACTATATAGGCTATTATTATTTTAATATCAAGTTGTGTTTGCATTCTATTCTTTATAATTTTAATAGTCCTTAATTTCTTCTTTTGATTCACCTCTTAGTTAATTACATAAATATGTTAAGTTTTATATACTTAGGCTTTTTCATGTTTTATAAAAACACTGTTCAATAGAATTTTTTTGATAAATCTGTGCTGTCTACTAGACATGTGCAGCTTTTGAACACTTAAAATGTGGCTAGTATGACTAGGGAGCTGAATTTTAAATTTTAATTAATTTATTTAAATTTTAATAGCTACATTTTAATAGGAACTGAATTTTAATTTTTATTTAATTTTAATGGCTACCATAGTAGATTACAACTCGGTCTTTAATGTTTAGCATATCTTCAAACATTTTATATATTTATAGTAAAGATATGAAACCTTAGAAAACAGTCTCCCTTAGAATTTTGTAGGCATTGAGAGTTGCTATGAAAAATTCTGAGGCTATTCCTACTTTTTCTTTTTTATTTGACAATATTTTACATTTTGAAAGATCTCAGGGACAGGTGGAGGAGGCTGTCTAAAGCTATTATAAAGGACAGGATCCATGATACTTTGAACTGTTTTTATATTTATCTACCAATAGTAATAACAAGGTTGTATGTTCATATGAGAATATATCAACATGGAAAGGTTACTATATCTGCAGGGTAGTTAGTTATTACCTCAGTTTTATAAAAGATAAATTAATTTAGAGAAGCTAAATAATTTTTCTAATGTTACACTGTCAGTAAGTGGCAGAAGTGGGACTTGCTTTCCATCATTCCTGTAATTTAACTTTATAGCAGCAAAAATTATTTCCTAAAAATGAAATTTTGTATTAAATTCTAAAATAAGATGTTAATATTGCTTTTAATTCTGTATTTTAAATTTCAAATGTAAAACATGAATTATTAAAGAGCCAATCTATGAGAGCAGTTAGATTGTTTTAATCAACACCAACATTTGAAATCCAAGGTCCTAACAGTTACAATCTCCCATTACTCAGTATCTGACTTATTTCCATCTTGTTTGGTTTACTCTGTCATGCAATTCATTACTCATGCAGAGGCATAGTTGCAATGGTCACTCTTTTCTTAATGGCATGTATTAAGCACAGGACATTCCTCAATTAAACTGACCCAGAAACTTAAAAGAAGAGCAGTAGAAAAAATTTGGTTTTAAAGTTGAGTCATAACCACATCTAATAAGTGCTTTCATTTCTTAACTTCAATAGAAAGGCCAGCCCCAAGCTTATAGTAAACATCAAAGCGATATGTAGTAATGTTACAACGTGTCACTGGTTCAATTATAGTTGACTGACTACTGAGCTATGCCAAGGGTTTGGGCCAAGTAGCCACGTGTGAGTCTTTTCTGGTACATGACTGAGTAGAGCATCTCATAATGGGTGCTTTTACATGAGTGAATTTTTTAAAAGATAGGTGTAGACCTATAACTTTTCTGAGTAATGATGCATGTATAAGTTCATATAATGTATAAAACTAGTAAGGAAAGCTTTCTTCTGATATTTGTAAAAGAATGTGTTGCATTTTGATCTTCAATGTCATACATTAAGTTCTAATTAAATTTATAAACAAAGTTCAAATTATTAAAATATTACTGAGAATCTATTTGAACCAAATTACCCATAAAGCACTGCTGAGTACAGTTTGACATATCTTGTAGCCTCACTATCAAGAGGCCTTGGTTGTTGCAAATATTTATGTCAGTTGCAAATATCAAAAAGCATTGCCCCAAGCTTTCATGATTTTGCTCCTAAACTTATTATTCATCTTCTTTCTTTTGTAGTCAAGATAAAAAGATAGCCCATTTAGACCTCCTTGTTCTGACTTAGCAAAGAGTTAGAAAAATAACTCTTTCTGGTTTCGGATTTTGCAGACCTTGGAGCAAGGTGTGTGTGTGTGTGTGTGTGTGTGTGTGTGTGTGTGTGTGTGTGATAAAAAGCTGGTACAAATTACTGGGGCCAGTGGCCCAGAAAATGGTCTAGGTTGATTATATTACAAATTAACAAAAATTCTGTGTAAAGATTCTTAACTAATCAGTTCTTGCTGAGAGGAACGCCCACATTTTTTTTCCACCAGCATGAATCAACTTTTGGCAACTCTGGAAAGGAATCACAGAAGTAGACATTCCTCGCCTCTGACTTTTTTTTAGTTGAAATTTTATGTTTCTGTGGTTTCTCTATTTTTAATCTGTGGCCATTGCTTATCTCCTTTACTAAAGTAAAAAAGGTTCATCCAGTCAGAAGGCGCAGAGATCAGATGTGTGGAGAGAGTCAAGTCTGAAGTATGCAGAGGAAAAATCACACACTCTGACTTCATGTATGCATGAAAGCAGGGTTGCTCTTCGACTTTTAGAAACAGCCCAAGTATCAGTCCAGATTATGAAGTCCTTTTTCAAAATATGTAAAGAGTAACTTTCAGAGGTAGAGTGCCCAAAAGAATGTTAATATCCCTTAAAGATGTCTCCCATGTGCAATATGAGATATGGGATGATAGATAGATAGATAGATAGATAGATAGATAGATAGATAGATAGATAGATTAAAGGACCTTGCAGGACTTGTATTTAGTCTATCACCTTCCTCTGACATATGGGGGAATAAACACAGGAAATTGCAATGAATTCTGTAAGGCCATAGGCCAGGAATGTACCAGCTCAACTCTCACTTAAGTACTTACTATTTAGCCAGATATTATCCTTGACTCTGCAAAGTAGAAATAGCCCCTGTCTCCAAGGCAGTGATTATACACTGAGTGGCCAGATTATTATGACCACTTGACGTTTGTAGGCAAATTAGCTATAATTTCACACTGAAGTTGCTAGAGGGCCAGATCATTATAAACGTCTGAATAGCACAACATGCCTAAGTATTGTTGCTGATCAAGTTCATCTTATCATGTTGATGCGTTTCCCAATGGAGATGGCTTCTTCCAACAAGATAATGTGCCATGCCATGGTGCTCATATTGTGCAGGAGTGGTTTCAAGAACATGAGGGAGACTTTACCTTGCTTAGGTGGCCCCCACAATCACCAGATCTCAATCCAATTGAGCATTTGTGGAATGAAGTTAAAAGAACCATCAGGCAGCTGGTTCCACAACCATCAAATCTCACAGAACTGGATAGTGCTATTCATCAGGCATGGTGTCAGATTCCTCGCATCACCTTTCAACATCTCGTGGAGTCAATGCCAAGAAGAATCGCTGAAGTATTGAAGGGAAAAGGTGGCCCAACGAAGTACTGATGGTGTGGTCATAATAATCTGGCCACTCAGTGTATAGTGTGGGAGCAGACACTTGAAAGAGCAGTTTCAGTACAGAGTTCTAAGAGTGGAATAGAGTTTCCTAAAGTGATTTTGCCATTTATTTAATTTCCTAAGGATCTACTACTGTATCTGTAGTCACCAATCAACATTTGTATGCATGATTATTTTCTTCCTCAGAAAGGTCCTTTAAGATAGGTACTGTTGTTTGCCCCATTTTATGGATACAAGTAAACTAGGCTAAAGAAAGTAACCTATTTGTCTGCACAGTTTTGTTATAGCACATGCTAAAGTAAAAGAACTTGACTGCCTAAAATCCCAGTCCCCCGACCCCACAAAAAACAAACAAACACACAACACAAAACTATATTGCCAAGAGAACAAGAAGACAAATTACAGGCCAAGGGAAAATCTTTGCAAAAAAACACATCTGATAAAGAACTGTTACACAAAATATACAAAGAATTATTCAAACTCAATAATAAGGACATGAATGACCTGAATAAAAAATGGGCAAAAGACCTGAAAGACATCTCACCAAAGAAAATATACAAATGACAAGTATATGAAAACATGCTCAATATGTCATTATAATTAATGGCAAATTAAATAGTGAGACACCTCTACAAACCCCCAAACACTGACAATATCAAATGCTGGTGAGGATGTGGAGCAAATGCTGGTGAGGATGTGGAGCAATAGGAATTCATTGTTGGTGAAAATACAAAAAATGTACAGCCGCTTTGGAAGACAGTTTGGCAATATATATATACTAGGGGCCCGGTGCACAAAAATTTGTGCGCAAGGGGGAGGATCCCTCAGCCTAGCCTGTGCCCTCTCGCAGTCTGGGACCCCTCAGGGGATGTCCACCTGCTGGCATGCCTGGGCAGCCTGGGTGAGGGGCTGATGGCTGTTTGCAGGCTGGCCAAGCCACCCAGTGGGAACCCTCACCCCATGGGGTGTGGCCAGCCTGGGTGAGGGGTTGAGGGCCATTTTCAGGCTGCCCACAGCCCCTTCAGGGTTCGGGTCCCTACTGGGGTACCTGGCCAGCCTGGGTGAGTGGCTGAGGGCCATTTTCAGGCTGCCCACAGCTCCCATTGACCCAAGGTCCCAGCAAGGCTGGCTGGAATCAGGTTTCTGGGGTTTATTTATTGTCTATAATTGAAACTTTGTTGGCTTGAGTGGAGGCCTAGGCAGGCAACGTAGCCTCCTGTTTGCTTCAGCTCCATGGCTTCTATAATTGAAACTTTGTTGCCTTGAATAGAGGCCCAGCCAGCCGAGGCAGGCAGTTTCCTCTAAACAGAAGCCTCCTGTTTGCTCTAGCTCTCTGGCTGCTGGCCACCATCTTGGCTGGGTAAATTTTCATACAGTTGCTCTGATTGGCTGGTGGGTGTGGCTTGGCTGGTGGGCATGGCTTAGGTGTCTCAAAGTGATGATTAATTTGCATATTACTCTTTTATTAGATTAGATTACCCACCATGTTCCCTGCATGCCCCCTGGTGGTCAGCACATGTCATAGTGACCAGTTGTTTGGTTGTTCCACTGTTTGATCTATTCACATATTAAGGTTTTATATATATAGATTGTCACCATATGATTCAGCCATCATGTTTCATTTACCCAAAGAAGAAGAAAACTTAATGTTCATGGAACATCTTCACATTTATTCATAACTGATAAAACTTGGGAGGGACCAAGATGTCCTTTAGTAGGTGAAGAGATAAACTGTGGTGCCTCCAGTCAGGGAAATATTACCGAGTACTAAAAAGAAATGAGCTATCAAACCATGCAAGTACATGGAAAAACCTTAAATAGATATTCCTGAGTTAAAGAAGTCCATCTGAAAAGGCTATTTACTATATGATTCAAACTATGTGGCATTCTAGAAAATAAAACTATGGACACAGTAAAAAGATCAGTGTTGGTGGGATGAGGAGAGAGGGAGGGCTGGATAAGTGGATTTTTAGGAAGCAAAACTATCCTGTATGATACTAAAATGGTGGGTACACTTACATTTTACATTTAAAACCCATGGACTATACAACAGCAAGAGTGAGTCCTAATGTAAATTATGGACTATGGGTGATAATGAGGTGTCAAGGTATGTTCATCCATTGCAACAAGTGTACCACTCTGGTGGAAGATGTTGATAGTGTGGGCAGGGAACTCTTTGTACTTTCTATTCAGTTTTGTTGTGAATCTACAACTGCTTTGAAAAGTAAAGTCTATTAGAACAAACACTCCTCTTTTGTTGAGATTCAAGATTTGATAAGGTTAGCTGAGCAAGCAACTGGTCCCCGTTCCATTGTTTTCTTTTAATTCACATGGGGGTGATCATGTTTTACTCAGTTGAGCTTTAGGTATCGCTGGATCTGCTAATCCCTCTATTTACTTTGAACTCCTTTACAACTTTGGGTGGATATCAAGAGAAGAAACTAAGGAAAAAAAAAAACCCTCAACCAAGCAGGAAAAGGTCATGCACTTTAAACATTTTTTTTTCTTTATAAACTCTCACTATTTTAAACTCCTTCAATTGAAATGTATTGTCAGTGGCCTTTTTCCTCCTACAGTTGAGGGTAGGCAGATTATTACAGGTCACACTGACTTTGAACGGGGCATACGTTATGGGAGGGCCCACTGAGTTTATTATTAATTCTGTATATAATAGGAAACAAAACAAAACCCTCTACACAAGCCTGACCCTTTGTTTCCTGCATGCATTATTATTTGTTGTGGTGTGCCTCTGCCTGACCTGATGTAAATACTAAGTTCACAGCCCCTTTTTTAAAATTTAACAGTGCAACCATAAATCGCTTGTCCATTTATAAATAAAACAAAATGTGGGCTATGATGGAGCTCGAGAGAGTGTACTGTCTCAAACTCTTGGATCGCACTCTTAGCACAGATGTGCCAAAGCTGTTTGGCACAGTATAAATTGAACTGGATATTGAGGCTGTTCACAGCCCTCGGGGGGCAAGTGGGCTGGGTACTTGGCTGAGATTGACTCAGAACATTAGAAAATGGCAATTGCCTGAGACTTTTCAATGTTTTCTCCTGAAGCATTACTTTCTTTCTGGTTTTTCAGTATAACTGCTAGAGTGGATTTGAAATAGGAGTATTGCTGATCAAATATGATGATTGCTAAGTTGTTTTTAATCAGTGCATAAAAAGGAGACCTCTGTCTTCTCTACAGGGGCAGATGTAGAGAGAAAGCAAAATGTATTGCTCATTAAAGTTTACTTTTCCAATTTTATTCAGTTGGGAAATGCTAAGAGGTTCTTGAAGATTAAATTCCACACTGGATGTGCTACTTTTGGCTATGTTAGTGGTTTCCCCATGAAATTAGAGTGGGATGTGGGACCTTGTAAATTAGAGCTAATTGGTCATTGAACAGCAATGGTGTGGGATTGACTTGAGAGATAGTCATGTGTTATGGGAAGTGTGGTAGCATCTGGAGACCCTGGTGCTGTCTCCAGTTCTGCTACCAATTAGTGTTCTGAGTGGGACACTTAAATCTCACAGCCTCTGATGCCTCTATTGTGAAATCTGGGAAAACAGATTAGGGTTAGTCTTTGGTCACCAATGCTCCTGCTGGTTCTAACTTTTCATTGTTCTGTGAAAATGAACTGGGACGTGAGGTGTCAGCTTTGGATGTCTTCCTTTGAAGGCCCTTCCCTAGGCTTTTCTATCAACTTAGTGACGGGGGTCTACAAAAGCTATCAACCGTCCTCTGTCTTCCCTTAACTGCAGAACACATGGATCACAGGAGAATCCTGACTCTAGTTCTCCATGGTTTAATTAACATTTTGTGGTTTATAAACCACTTCCACCTGTATAATCCTCTGAGATGGGTACTATTATTGTTCAGAGCTTACAAGTGAGGACACTTTCAGAGAGAAAAAGTGTGCTTGCCCAGAGCATGTAAAATCATTCCAGTCAGACGGGTAGTTAAATCTAGCCTTTGGAGTCAAGACCTGGATTTGAATCATGACTGCCATGTATTCTCTCTGTAATCTTGGGCAAATTACTCAATCTCAGTTTCCACATTTATACAAAGGAATGTTGTAATGTGATGGGGGAGGGAAAGGGAATGCTTTTATATAATGTATATGAAAAATGTGTTGCACAATACCATTTATGGAGTAAATTCTTAAAAATGATAGCTATAATTATTACTTTACTTGGGGGCCCAGTAGTGTGAATGGGGCTGTCACAGGCAGCGGGTGCTAGAGATGGCTGCCAGCCTAATTGCTCCTCAGGAGCAAGGGTAGGTGGAGAAGCCCTGAGGGGCAATTGGGACCAACAGCTTCAGTTTGCACCTGCTAATGGCACTGAGCGATTGGGGCCAGCGCCGGATGTGAGTGAGGCCAGTACCAGCAGCAGGTGCAAGTGCTGGGCAGGACCGTAGAACGCCTGAGCAAGGAATTTTCAGTAACCATCAGAGGCTTGCCAACAATGATATTGATTGGCTCTCCACCTTGGTCTGGCGCCCTTGCTCACCTGCTTCACCATCCCACTGCAGCCAACACCCGCCATCTTCCACACTCTGCCACCTGCCGCTGACACCTGCCATGTTCCATGCATGCTCCCTGGTGGTCAGCATACATCATAGCTATCAGTTGTTTGGTTGTTTGGTTGTTCTGCCATTCGGTCTATTTGCATATTAGGGTTTTATGTATATAGATTATTAAGTAGAGGTTCTAGGCCTTCTAATCCATGATATTTCTACTGTGTCCAGCATCTATCTGGCAGCAGAGACATGTTTATAATCTTGATCACATTAATGTCTGAAGATCAATTTCTGTCAAAAGTGTCTATTTATGGCCAAGAAGGTCCTGTGTATGTCAGAACCTGCTGGGAGGACTGCATTCCCCTGTGATTGAATGGAGTTAAAATGGGCCATAGGTCAGCCTGACAAGAAAACAAAAGGAAAAACCAACCAACTCCCACAGTTTATTTTTTAAAGAAATTATTCTTATAAGAATATTATGGTTTATTTAAAATGTTTTTAAAACAACAGTGTAAGTAAGGAAGAAGTTAACAAAGTATTACATATGTTTATATCCCTTATAAATGAAATTCATGCACTCAGGGGGAGGGGGTCCCCTCAACCCAGCCTGCACCTTGCAGTCCCGGAGCCCTCAAGAGATGTCTGACTGCCAGCTTAGGCCCTTTGGACATCTTTAGCACTGTAGAAGTGGGAGAGGCTCCCACCACTGCTGCTGTGCTTGCCAGCTGTGAGTCTGACTTCTGGCTGAGCTGTACCCTCCCTGTGGGAGCACACTGACCACCAGGTGGCAGTTCCTGAACTGAGCGTCTGCTCCTTGCTTGTCAGTGTGCATCATAGTGACCAGTGTTCAGCCTACCGGTCAATTTGCATATTAGCCTTTTATTATATAGGAAGGATATTGCCCACCTAGTGGTACATTTTATTTGTTTTGCTTGCAGGGAATCATTGTTATTGCTATTTTGTTGGTCATAGTTACTATAAGCTGTAGGTACAAGTCTGAATCCTAAAACTATGGGCTAATCCTAATTATTAGTGACTGTTTTCATAAGTTTGAGGGGATGAAGGGAATTGGGAACCCATAGTACTGGATGGTTAATTTGGCAGTTTTTTTAAAGTCAAACTTTCAGGCTACAAAGGAAAGCCACAAAGACCAAAAATGAAGCTCAGGTTTTATAGTTAGAAACCTAGTTCCAGCTGGTTATTGATACTCTGTTACCATAGATAGGACACTTACACTTTTTGAGCTTAAATTTTCCAATCTGAAAATTACAGAATTGGGTCTATAATTTATTATTGATTGATTCTTAATTCCTAATGTCCTTGATGTGTGACTCCAAAAAATAGTGCTTATCAACCTCACAGGTCTGTTCAGATTTCATTTCTGTATGGTTGTAGATGCCTCCTGCTGTTCTCTAGCTCCTAGTTACCAAAGGCAACCTCATGGATAATATATCAGTTTGCTATCATCACAGAACATGCTGCATGAAAACCATGTCAAAGCCAGTGGCTAATACTACAAGTATTTGTTCTTATAGATCTGCAGGTCAATTGAGGACTGACTGAAGGAAGCTGATGTTGGCAGGGTGGCTCTGTTGCTCTTGGCTGAGCTCACTCAGATGTCTGGGGTTGGTTGGCTGATGTTAAGTTGGGCTCAGCTGTATCAGTTACATGCTCCCCCCCCAAGTCTCTTATCCTTTTGCTGGAGCTTAACAGGGGCATGTATAAGTGTAAAGATCAGCCAGGACAAGGCTTTTTAAGCCATTGGTCATGAATACTTGCTAACATTCCATTGACCAGCGCAAATCACATGGTCAATCCCCAAACCAAAGGGTAGGAAAATATATTCTGCAAATTGCAAAATCATATGGTGAAGGAGGCTAAAGAATTGGGCCACTAGTGCAATCTACTGAATACCATTCTTTTTTTGGAAACGTAAAGCTGCATTATTATCTGCCACGCACATTTGGACTGGTTAGTTGCCTGAAGAAATTTTCTGCACCTGATACTTGTCTCTTGGGGAATGGAAAATCTGGGTCTACCTTCCTTGAGACTCAGGAATCTAGGATTGCTTAAATCACTGCTACTTAAAGTGTAGTTTGAGGACTGGCAGAGTAAGTGACACCTGGGAGTTGGTTGGAGAAAATTCCTTGGCCCCCATCAATGAACTGAATTAGAAACTCGGGTGATGGGGCCCAGGAATTTATGACAAGTTCCCTCGGTATTTATCCTGCTCATTAAAGTTTGAGAAACACTGGGATGGATCAAATCAAATCTTTGCCCTGGTGCTCTTGGTAGCCTCATCTCTGTGTAACTTTGCTTTCTCTTGCTTTACTGAATTGCCTTTATTCATTTACCTGACCCTGCTGTTGGAGGTTTCATGATGACAGTTAATATACCAAAGTAGCAGCCTTTTTTATTGTATCTGAGGCCAAAATACACTTCCTGATACTTCTATCCCATCTTGAATCTGGACTTCTAGACTGCATCTGTGGAAAGCTACAGAACAGACTGCTACCCAGTTGGCATACTGTGACTTCATGTCAAACATGAAAACACAGGAATAGGAGATCTCAGGTATATGCAGATCTTTTAACTCTGCCCAATAGGTACATGTGTGCCAGTAGACGTCACATTTGTGCTATCTCACTAATTATTAGTACATGAATCATTCAGCTTCACAGTGAGAGGTGAAGAGGATGAAAGACTGCTTCCCAATACTTCTAAGAGAGTGAAAGTCATATTTTATGTGGTTACAAAATTATGGGAGAGGTAGGAAAGTGTTGTTCCTCTTCAGAAGGGGAGCTCCTGCCTGGGACTATGTCAATCTTCTTAGCAGTTTTATGACTTTTCTGAGCTGAGAGAGTTCACAGTTGTTTCCATTTTAACAATTAATATAACTATATTAAATACTAGGGGCCCGGTGCACAAAAATTTGTGCCCTCAGGGGGGGTCCCTCAGCCCGGCCTGTGCCCTCTCGCAGTCTGAGACCCCTCAGGGGATGTCCACCTGCTGGCATGCCTGGCCAGCCTGGGTGAGGGGCTGATGGCTGTTTGCAGGCTGGCCAAGCCACCCAGTGGGGACCCTCACCCCATTGGGGTGTAGCAAGCCTGTGTGAGGAGCTGAGGGCCGTTTTCAGGCTGCCCACAGTCCCTTCAGGGTTTGAGTCCCTACTGGGGTACCTGGCCTGCCTGGGTGAGGGGCTGAGGGCCGTTTTAAGGCTTTCAGGCTGCCCACAGCTCCCACTGACCCAAGGTCCCAGCGAGACTGGCTGGAATCAGGTTTCTGGGGTTTATTTATCTTCTATAATTGAAACACTGTTGCTTTGAGCCGAGGTGTAGGTAGGTAAGGAAGCCTCCTGTTTGTTTCAGCTCCGTAGCTTCTGTAATTGAAACATTGTAACCATGAGCAGAGGCTCAGCCAGCCTAGGCAGGCAGTTGCAACGGAAGCCTGCTGTTTACTCTAGCTCCATGGCTGCCAGCTGCCATCTTGGCTGCGTTAATCTGTATACAGCCGCTCTGATTGGATGGTGGGCGTGGCTTAGACATCCTGGTTAGATGGTTAATTTGCATATCATTCTTTTATTAGATTAGATTGAAAATATAAAACAGTGATAGGTGATATGATATAACAAATGACACCTAAAAAAATACTGCTTCCTCTTTCTCACTTTAAGATAGTAGAACCGAGTTTATAAGGTTTAGTATCAACACTTAACATCTCTATGATGAAAATACCTAATGTCATAATTCAGCACAACCGTATGCTAACTGTACACATTGTGTGTCATGGGGAAAGAAATGGAAGGAAATAAAGGGAAAATAGGTGATTGCTCACACGATAGAGGAAGATACTATCCTGCCAATTCCTTTCTGGAGCTGTATGCATCATGGCCTGTGTTTATGATATGGCACAAGGAGTCAGAGCCAACAACGAATGACATTATTAGGATGACAGCAGTTTAAATGCAAAAGAAATTTGAGTTCTGACAAACCAACATGCAAAATGTATAATGCATCACCATGGCCGGTTGTGTCTGTTGCAGTTAAGATACCGATACTGACTGAGAGTTTCATCTGTTATTTGATTTTGTCTCATGGTTTGAATCTCCATCAAGGGTGGAGGGTGCTGGAGAGGGCTAGTTTGCTCTGATTGATGGTAGAAAGAGGGGTTTTGGTCTGCTTCTCGTGTGTACATAAGGAATAAGCTTCTTTGAGTTTGCATTGACTTTATTATCAGAGCTAGTAAATGGATGGGTTTTTTAAAAGGAGAGGAAATGTAAAGGGCTTGAAAGGTTTGGAAGTTGCTGTACTAATGCACAGCCAGTTACAGATGCCTTTGCCAATGTTGCTGTCACTGTTTATTAAATAAGTTGGTCCTTTATAGAAGAAAATTTGGAGTCATACTTGATTTTTCCCTTTTCTCTCACACCCAAATCCATGGGACCTGCCAACTTTTGTTCTCAATGTTTATAGGATAAGTCCTTTCCCTTCATTCTTTCTCTCACTGCTTTGTTCATTTAGTCTAATCCTCACTCACTTGGTCCTTTGGCAGAGACTAGTTGGCTTCCCATCTCCAGTATTAGATGTCCTTTATTGTAGTTGCCATCAGGGATCTTTTTACCCTTTGAATCATGAATTCTTCCAAAGTACAGAGAGTGTTCAAGATGACCTAATGGGTTACAGAAAGAAATATTAGGGTTCATGCATACATGAGCACGAGCACACATGCATGCACACACACACACACACATTTGAAAAGAATTAAGGAATTAAAATGTATTAGCATTTAGTAACATGGGGAGTGACACTGGCACCTGTACTCTGTCCATGTGTCCTGTGTGGAGCTAAGGTAACCCAAAGAAAGAGAGGGAATTCCACAGCACAGAGTGTTGGACAGCAGTGCCCTGTGAATCTGCTTAACTGGATTTACAGATTATGTCACATAATTTTAACCAAATGAACTTCCAGAGAAATGGGCAAGTGGCTCATAAAGAAATAGTAAAACAATGGCAGAACTGGCACTTTTCCTTGTCCTGGTATAAGCTCTTTATCAGCCATATGGTGGGGCAAAAACAATCATGACCTAATTGGATCTCACAAAGAGCAGGTCTAAAAAAAACAGAAATTATCAAGAAGGTTATTTGAATTGTTAATAAAGAACCACTCCCACAGTGTCATCTCTGCCTTGAGATATTAGCTAATGATAATAGTAGATATATGTAATAAATACCGATTATGTTTGTATATGTAAGTTTTTAAGCTGATGAGATACACAATGAAAAAGTAGCTCTCAGGATACATTTCAAGCTCCTCAATGTGACATGCCAAACTGTCACTCTTCAGCCTTTAGCGTCAATCTAATTAATCTTCTGTCTGCTCCTTCATTTGACTGGACACCCCAGACTCCCCAAATTACTAGTTTCCCAGAGACTCCATGCTGTTATATGTCTCCTGTCTGGAATTTTGGCTCTGCCTGAATATGCTTTCCTCACCTTTCTCCTGTCCAAATGTAGTGCCTCTTAGGGCCCACAGTTCAGGAGCTGTCCAGGGAGGACATTTTTGCCTACTGAAGTGCTTCTCAAAACCTGGCCTTTGGAGTTTTAAAAAATACCCGCTGCTTAGGCCCCACCCCTAGAGAATGTCCTTTCAAAAGGTGATTACACTGTGATTAACTTGATTCTACCATCGATCACTCTGATTTGTAATAATCAGTTTGTCTGCCAGGTGTAAGCATCCAGAGGACAAGAGCTGTGCTATTCTTGGCTGTGTCCCCAGTGCTTAGGACATTACCTGGCTCTTTGCAGATGCACCATAAATTACTATTGATCTAAATCAGCAGTTCTAATCTTGGCAGCACATCAGAGTCACTTGGGAGCTTTAAAAATATTAAGGTCTCTTATGGGTTAAGTATCAGAACTTTTGAAAGCTCCTCATGATTTCAAAGTTGAGATCCAAACTGAACTTTATTGTTATTGATCTCAATCAATCAAACACTAATCATTATCCATAACAATTCAAAGCTTCAGTCCCAGCTCTTGTACTAATTAATTGTGACTTTGGGCAAGTTATTCAACCTTTATAGGTCTCTGTTAACTTACTTTCAAATTATAGGAGTAGGGCTAGAGTATTTCTAAAGAGACTCACAAGCGTATAATTTGTTACTCTATGTATCACCATCTAGGAATAAGAATTTCTTTTACACATAAATGGAGTTTTTTCCTTTAATTCCCACAAATTTCAGAAATTTTCCTACTTTTGATAGGAAAATTTATTTAAAATATATCATACTTTCATCACTTTTTAAACAGAAAACTGAATAAAATTTGAATTTCTTTTTATGTCTCAGGATAATTAATATATAATTCTCTATTGCACTGTCTTCTTTTACAGTATTATCCCATTTGCCATTGAATTATGTAGCTTATTTGCCCCAATGAGAAATGGTACCAGACTGCTATGATTTCCAAGTCCCATGTGTAACTTCATATACTTTTTCTTACTACTACATTGGTAATTGGTATATCATACTGCTCCATTACATGTCCCCTTTCCCAGTCTTGCAGCTTTCAACTTTCTGACTGTAAAGTGGCATGGGCTGGAAGAGGCACCTATGTCTAAAGTAGTAGCAGTGCCAGAACCATTCAATCACTGTACTAAAGTACATGGTGAGGAAGTTGAAGTAAGACTCGTTCAAATATTTTTGAACCATATCTCCTGTATTCTTCAGTATCATAATCTGCTAAATGGGGATAGTAACAGTATGCATATCAAGGGTTATGAGATACTGCTTGCAACATGCTAGTACTAAACACCAACCCATGCTGGCAATAATGATCAATAATCACATCTAATGCTTATAAATGATTTTTATGTTATAGGTACTGTGCTAGGCACTTTATATAGATCAACTCAGTCCCCACAAAAGCCCTGTGGGATAGTGTCTACCATTATTCCAGTTTACCTACTAGGAAATGAAGATCAGAGAGGGGAAGTAACTTTTCCCAGGTTACATACCTTGATTCCTCAAGGTTACACATGTGGCTAGCTTTCACATGTGGGGAAGGTGCTTTCCCCACCACTCTATGTTGAATCAGGGCTCAGCATGAATGGAGGACCCTCCTGGATCTTTTATCTTCTTCAGGGCTGACTGTCTCTTTCCACCTGGGCCTCTGCTAAGCACATGGTAAATAATACCTCTTAGCAATTCAGAATTGTCGGTTGACAGTGAAATGCTCGAAGAAGGTTCTCTGTTATCTTTAACCACAGGAACTAGCAAATTGTCCAATTCATACCAAATGTTCTGAGTGGGATGAAACTTTAAGGCTTGATCAGTTTCCACATGTTTTTTCCTTCTATGTTCTAAAAAATTACTCCAAATCTTTTCTGTTCTTGGCATTATAAGAAGTTGAGGCAAATTAGAATCACGGAAGGACATTATTGGTCAGGAAACAATGTCATTCATAGTTTCCACTGTGGGATTCCACCTGCCGCTCCTATAGGACAGTTATGATTCTGGGAATAGGGGAATGCCTTAAACAGTTGATTTCCAGGCTTTGGCCTTGATACTTTGGCCAGGGAGATAAAAGGAAGGAGAGAGGGACAATCAAGAGCACAACTATTGAAACCACTGTTCAAGAATGTATCATATTTTAGAATTGCTATGCAAAATGCCACTTGAGCCCCTGTGTAGTGTAATGTAGTTCACAGCTGGGCTTGAATGACAGCAAGATACAGCTATTTTGGGGGTGAAATGACCTCTTGGTATATCAGTCTAGAGCCTGGAATGATGATAATATTCTCTACCTGTCCTTTCAGTTGGGAGGACATGTGCTCCTTATGAGGAGTTATGATTGGGGGATGGCGGGCAACACAAGGAGTGATATGGTCCGTTATTCACCACCTTTCCACTCCCCTCCCTTTTCCTTCATTCCCATTTCTTGTTCTTCCTCTTCCCATTTCTTCCTTTTACTCACTCACCTCCAATAATTAAATGCAAAAGCTACTTGAGTGCAACGACAGGGTACAGATTTAAACCCATAGAAGTCAGGAACTGTAGAACTGAAAGTCCATAGGGGAGGTTAACTCTGCCACTTTTATATCACTAGAGTAAGCTATTTAATAGCCTAATTTATAATCACAAATACCACAGGAAATTTATACAGATGATGTATTATAGGATTGGACACTTAAAGCCTATATACTTTGATTAACAATGTCACTCCAATAAATTCAATAAAATGAAATAAATAAAAATGTGTTAAAGGCAGGAGAGTTTCCCTGTGCATACCAGCGGGGAAGAAAGCCCTGTAAGAAGCAGCCTTTCACTTCACAGTGCATCTTGAAATGCTTTGTCAACAGCTCCCAGTTACTGCCAGGAAATACCCTACTCTTCAGAATGAGGGCAAATTGTCTCCTTTCAGCCCGATTCAAAGGTCCCAAAGCACCTGATTTACACACCAAAAGTTCATTTCTGACTATAGAGGATTTAAATGATTTTACTTTATGCCTCACAATCTGTTTCTAAATCTGTTCCCACGTTGTTTACATTTACCTATTAGTCATTGAAGTTGAGGACGTTTGTATGGCACATTAAGATAATAATGAGGGATAAAAATTCCATTAGAATGACCAACTTTGATGAAAATGGAAATTGAGGATGTCTGATCAAGTATACTAGATTCATTGTTCAAGACCAAATTGGTGTGTATATTATCTGAGTCAGGTTAAAAGTACTTGGGTCTTTGTCTGATCAGAGGTTGCTAAATGCCAGTCATGGGTAGGCCAAGGAGGAAAGAATGGTCTACAGACTTGTTTTGGAGCTCATTCTTATAAAATGTAGAAGTCTTGTGTTGTCAGATTGAACTTTATATATATTTTTTCTTACTTCCAACTTGTTAACTGGTGTTTCATACCTGCTTCATTGGGCATACTCTCTTCTTCCATTCTCTAACTTTCAACTTGCTGACATGATGGCATAGGGTTGTGCCCACACAGAACTGATGGGCAGGTGTAGAGTTAGCAAGACCTGTGTGGAAGTGTACTCTTCACTGTTCATTAGCTGCACAACATAGGATAGCTCAGCATTCAAGATCTCATTTATAAAATGGAAAGATAATAGCTAACATGGATTGTTATAAGGATTAAACAAAATAATGTTTGCGTTGTCTGGGATGGGATCTGGAATGGTATAAGCATTTAATAAATATTCAAGCCCCATCTTGCACCTGCTTTCCCCTCTATGCAGGAAGAGGCTTAGGTATACTATGACAGAGAGGACTGCGAGTATGAGACATTTTTACTACTGAGAATCCTTAGTGCAGCTATATATGAAGCCTGAAGCTAGCTAATGAAGCCTGATTTTTTGGGCATTTACTTCTTATGGCTGACTGACTTGGTAACTAAATTATTCAAAGATTTTTGTAATATGTTTGAATTTCTTATATTCATTCAGTGGCTAATGATTCCTAGCCAGACCAGGAGCCTCAGTTGAGAGAGAAAAACAGCTCTGTTAAAAAAAAAAAGAGATGTATGTGTGTGTGTGTGTGTGTGTGTGTGTGTATTTAAATTCAAGAAAATGATTATTATATCCTGATGGACCTCTGCAATTAATAGTTTGGGATGTATTGAGTTTGGATGAATGCATAGTAACAGTAAATCCAGACAGACAGCTTGGGAGAGAAGTTGCTTCATCAATTTATTGTCATAGGAATTCCAAGAGCTGGTGATCACAAAAGTGGTGGAAGTGCAATTTCTGAGTATTGCAATCTTCAGGGGGCAAAGTTATGCTGGCCATTTTAAGACAGAAAGCAAAGTCTGGACCTTTCCCACTTGTATATAACATCCCACTCATGCTGTTGCTTTATATTTCTATTGAGGTGAAAATGCCATCTTATAAAAGATGCCATATTAATTTTAAAATGTTTCGGTTATAACCACTCATCATTTGTGGCGAGCTATGGACTCTCTGTCACCAAGAGGTGCTCCTTAGATGCCTCTAACATGTCATGTGTCTGTTGTTAAATATAAATATGTGTAAGATATTCCTGGGGTTATCTCAAGAGGGATACCTGTGCAACTGAAAAATGACCCTATTTGAAATAATTGCTAGATTCACAATAAAAATTCAGTGAGGAGAAATTGTTGCTAACTTTGTATAGGTAACATTTTTCTATTTTAATTAGAAGGAATCATGAATTGGATATGTTATTAAGAAGGAAGCTTTTGCCTTCTCTATCCCAATAGGTTTCTTCTCTCTAACAGAAATGTTGGGATGCAAAATGAAACCCCCAATGTTTAACAAAAAGTTCACCTTTAAAATTTTGGCATGCCCTCAAACCAAAAAGAACTATTTTTTTTCCTCTTGTGGGCTACTTGGTCAAATAGGAAAATATCTGCCCATACGTACCTTCTTGTCTATAGAAAGGATGTGGGAAAGGTAAGTGCCCAGACTGAGGTGGTATATGTAGCTGATCATTAACAGGAATGAATAGCTTTACCTCTATAATTCAGGTGCCTTGTTTGCAAAACTTTTTATCTGTGAGCCATTTCTCTCCAACATGTTGCTTTACCCCACATCCACCCTCTCCTCTGAAGATGGTTAGTTTCTTGGAAATTGTTTAAAAAATTTATGTATTTATTCTGTCTGCTCTCAGTGTTGTTATCTGTCAAGAGCTGTAGTGTTTTCCAGATTGTTGTTCTTCCCCAGGAAGTAGTGTATTTGGAAACAACTTCATCTTAAGAGAAAGTAAGAAGAAACATGTGTGCCAGCTTAGGGACTCCCATCTGGTGGGACATGGACTTTGACAGTGAGGAGCTATGGAAAGAGTCCAAAGGTTTGTAAACTTCCACATGGATATTTCCATCCTTGTTTTTGAATTTATATATGTGATTATTCTGAAGAATATACAAATTCATTTAAGGCAATTGCTTATTTATTTTAATCCTCACTTGAGGACATGTTTTTATTGATGGGAGAGAGAAAGAGAAAGAGAGAGAGGGAGGAAACATTAATGTGATCGATAAACATTGAAACATTGATCGCTTACCTTCCATTTGTTCCCCAATCGGGAATTGAACCTGTAACCTAGGTATGTGCCCAGATGGAGAATCAAACCTTCAACCTTTTGGTGTACAGGGAGGATGTTCTAACCAACTGAGCCACCTGGTGAGGGCATTGTTACTGAATTTTTATTTGCTTTTTGCCAGTTTAAGTTTTTCCAGTCACTGGTTACTAAATATACACCCATTACATGCATTTTTAAAAGTAAAAATGAAGCCCTCACATTTGAAATGTTGGGGAGCTCCTGCCCTGGAATTAAAAAAAGTGGAAATAATCATGTTTAGAAAACCCACGAGTAAATCAGAAGAGAGAAAAGAGGTTTGTATGAAGACGAATGAACTGAAACAGGAACATTGGAGAACCAGACTCATGAAATGAGAATAACAAAAACAGGCTAGTAAACTGATTACAGAGAGTTTTGGTTATCTACTACTGTGTAACAAATTACCATGGTACTGAGTGGCTTTAAGCAACACCATATCCTCCAATTCTGTGGGGTGACTGGCAGAGCATGGCTGTTTTGCTCATGTGATGTTTTCTGGGCTACACTCATTTGAGCACTTAACTGGGCCGAACCTCTCAGATGGCTTCTTCTCACATGACTGACACTTTGGCCGGGACAGCTGAACACTTGGGCCTCTCTTACTCTATTATCTCAGAGCTTCTTCCTCTGTGTATACTCCAGTAGGGTGACCAGACTTCCTACATAGTGACTCAAAGTTTCCAAAAACAAAAGTGAATGCTTCCAGATCTTCTCAAGGTTTACCAGGTAGGTCTAGAACTGGCACACTATCACTCCTGGTTGTTTAAAGCAAGTCACAATTCAATCCAGATTCTTTGCAAGAGAGAACTGTAGGAAGGAGAGTAATGTCTGGAGGCAAGGTTCATAAGGAACCATTTTGAAGAGTAGATACCACACCCAGTTATGGTCATAGCAGAAGAACAGTATGGATGGGATGTTCTTGCTCGACTTGCAGCTACTGTACACTTTGAAATATCTGGTAGGGGCTAGACTTTTTAC
>PVJC01011957.1:0-40525 GCA_004026665.1 Murina feae | reverse complement strand
CCCCCCCCCCCCCCCCCCCCCCCCCCCCCCCCCCCATCCTCCCTGGGAGCTCCCAGCCAGAATCTGGGAAGAGATCTGTTCTCATAATTCAGGGAATGAAGCGCCAGCACCATGGATGGGGCAGACACCACTGTGGGGGAGAAGTCAGTTTTACAGCAGGACTGGCAAGGGAAATAAAGCTCCACGCGGTCCCCAACCCCTGCCTCCAGCCCGGAGCACAGTGGGCTCGAGGCTCCCTGAGGTCATTATTGCCTAAGCGCTGGTGGCCAGTAATAACTCCGCGCGTATGGAATGCGCTCCCTCTGAGGAGCGCCAAGTAATTTACAATCACTTATTAATTAATCCTCAGCCCCCCCTGAGAGGAGGGTGGGTTATTAGGTGTCTATGGCAGATGTGTGAAGTGGGCCGAGGGAGACAAAGTGACATTAAGCATCTGGCCAAGGTCACCGCGTCGTCTAACTTGCTGGCCACTTGCCCAGCTCTGCCCACCTCTTGGCTCCCAGCTGTGAGGATGCTCCTTGGCGCTGGGGTCCAGCCCGTTCAGGAACATTTGAGTTTTTCAGATCAAATGGGAGGATTTTGATGTTGCAATTCCTGGGGCAGTGGGTGGGGTTCCTGTCCTAGTTTGGGTTGGGTGTTGATGTGTGCAGTGTTCAGTCCAACGCTTGGGTGTCCCTGAAGAGTTGCTCAGAAACATCAGTTACTTGGGGAGAGTGGTTCCCAAGGTGAACAGGGAGCCATGGTAGCTCAGGATGTGAGACAGGAACCCCAAGATCATGAGGGATGCCTGTGTCTCCTATCTTTCTTTCTTTCTTTCTTTCTTTCTTTCTTTCTTTCTTTCTTTCTTCCTTTCTTTTAATATACTAGAGGCCCGGTGCACGAAAATTCGTGCACTTGGGGAGGTCTTTCAGCCCAGCCTGCATGCTCTTACAATCAGGGACTCCTTCAAGTAGGGTCCACTCCCATTGCAGCATGGCTCTGGTTCCCTGGAGCCTGTGTGCCCAGGGGAGGGACCAAGAGGCCAGTTCGATGGTAGCATGGCTCCATTCTCACAGCTCCCTCCCACCACTGCACCATGGGCGGCCAGGATCTGGGACTGACTCCCGCCACATTGGCTGAAACCCTAGCCTGGTGTTTGGTTGTCCATCCAGATGTTTTGGTCGTGACAGACCATGGCTCTTTATATATTGGGATTTTTACTAGAGGTCCAGTGCACAAAAATTATGCACTAGCGGGGGGAGGGGGGTGGTGAGGCCTTAAGCCCTGTCTGCGCCCTCTCATAGTCCGGGACCCTTTGGGGAATGTCCGCCTGCCGCCTTAGGGATCAGGCCTAAGCCAGCAGTCAGATATTCCTCTCATAGTCTAGGGATCTCACAGTCTGGGACCCCTTGCTCCTTACCACCCACCTGCAGTGGTGGCGGTAGCCTTTCCTGAGCACCACCATGGCTGTGCTCAGCAGCTGAGAGCCAGGCTTCTGACTGAGTAGTGTGCCCTTTGTGGGAGCACTGACCACCAGGGAGCAGCTCCTGCATTGACTGTCTGCCCCCTGTTGGTCAGTGTGCATCATAGCAACCTGTCATTCCATTGGTCATTCCGCTGTTCGGTCGATTTGCATATTAGGGTTTTATTATATAGGGTTGATTTCAGAGAGGAAGGGGGAGAGAGAGATAGAAACATCAATGATAAGAGAGAATCATTTATCAGCTGCCTCCTGCACATCCCACACTGGGGATCAAGCCCACAACATGGGCATGTGCCCTGACCAGGAACCGACCAGGTTCATAGGTCAAAGCTCAAGCACTGAGCCATACCGTTTGGGCCAGGGTCTTGTATTTTTACTGTAAGAACTGATTAGGAGATAAATATAGACTTGCTGGTCTAAACAGACCGCACTTACACCAACGCTCAGTAGACTGGGCGTTGTAACAGAATGTGTTTTTGGTTAGCAGCTGAACACATTCGCAGAAAACACTGCTCACTCCAGAGGAGCCTGTGAGATTGCTTTCAGGCATCCTTTGCGATTTTTTCTCAAAAAGCCCCCTTACCTACGAATGTGTTTTCCACACACACAGACTAAGCCAACCAGCGTGGGGAGGAAGAACTGTCACCTCAAAAGAAGAGCTACGCGCTCCACTAAAAACCCAGCTGAGAGGGAAAGAGCCCAACTAGGCAGAGAGCGGGTCCTGTGCTCTGAGAGCAACTGCTGGCAAATGAGAACAGACACTTTGGGCACAAAACCCTCGGAGCCCCTACGCGCAAAGCATGATGACTTCCAGCGTCAATTAATGGAAGGAGGATTTGCAATGTTTGCAATTTTGAGAAATACTGTTTGTGTGCGATACAAACTTCTGCCAACTGATGAAACTCTTTCCTTCCTTCTTTCTTTCCTTCCTTCTTTCCTTCCTTCCTTCTCTCCTTCCTTCCTTCCCTCCCTTCTTCCTCTCTCCCTCCTTCATTCCTTCCTTCCCTCTTTCATCAAATGTTTACTAAGCACTTACTTTATTAAAGTCCCTGTTCCTGCCTCTGGAAGGATGCACTGCAAGCCAGCAGCCCGCAATAGAAATGCAATGAATTAATATTCTTGACTCTCTCGCCCACTCCTCTGCCTTCAGGCTGGTGAGACATTGTGGCTCTGCCAGGATGTGTTGTTGGTCCCATCCTGGCAGATTAGGATGCAAACAGAAATCCACCCTAGGACACAATCTAGGAAGGCTCCATAGAAGCAGATACTCCAGGTCTCAAAGGAGGGAGGCCATGATGACGGAGCTGAAGTTGGAAGGGACAGAGTGTCACCCAGGGGGTCAGATCATGACATGTGGCAGGGGTATCTCAGCTGCCTGGTGGCAGGCAGGACGGGCAGGGTGGGGAGGCAGTTCATCCTGGTGTGCGGGGATTGGAGCCAGCTTGCCGCTCTTGGCTCGTATCAGGAGGTTCCCGCCGTCCCACACTAGCATCCCTCACCCTCATGCTTTCTCTCCCTGGGAGCTACCACACTTCCTTTCTGTTCCTGGGTCCTGAGATCCACCTTGCATGTCTGTATGACAGGGGACCATATGTCCTCACATGGGCTCTTAGTAAGTGCTCACGACTGAGTGAGACTTATCATCTTCAACCCGACCTTTTCTCTCCCATCGGCCCTTACCCACCAAATCCTCTTGATTAGATCCCAAAGCCACATCTGGTTGGTTCAAACCCCACCTCCACCTCTGCATGACCCGCTGTGAAAGATTTAACTCCTGAGCCTCGCGGCTTGCATGCCACATCTGTTTCACAGCGTCCGTTGTAACAGAGCAATGAGCTGCCCTGTGTGTGGTCAGTCAATGTTAATTCACTTTCCAGCTTCTCTCTTCGTTCCTGTGGCAAGTCGCTCACACAACTATATTTGACTCAGGTGACAGACTGCTTTGTAGAAAAATTAGTGACCAATAGCCCTGTAATTGATGATGAGTAATTCAAAGGAATGGGAAGTAAAATCTGTATTGAGCATAAGGTAACAAAGATACAGGTAAGAGGCATAGCCTGGGGGTGGGCGGGAGGGTCATAGTTGATTTGCATAAGCACATTTACCAGGGAGTCAGAAAACAGTCATTTGTTTATTACCAAACCCTATAATTTCAGATATTTACAAAGCAGGTATCAACTCCACACAACCATATTTTGGAGGGTAGTCTCCCAGAGATTTGCCACACAAAAATGCACTCTGTATTTAAAGAAACAGCAACAACAAAAAGCACCAAATTGTTATCAAAAGGGGATGTAAATGTGACACAAAATGAGAATAAACTTGTGGGCGCTGCTTGCTTTGGGCAGGCCTTTGAGTGACTGCCAGCATTAGTTTCTATAGAAAGTAGTAAAATACGAGCCACACATGGTGCCAAGCTTGGCGGCCATGAAGTAGCAACTTCTCAGCGGCTAAGAGTCCGTGCAGACAGCTTGGAGACATCTCTATTTTTTCTGACCTATTTAGGAAGGAGGGACTCAAAAAAGTCCAACAAGACACAGAGAAATTCTAACTTTACCCAAACAGTCTATTGCCTCGTCTCTGTTCACCAGCAGGCACCTGAGCCACAAAAGCTCCAGGGGGAGGAGTACCCAGCCCTGGATGACCCATCCCTCCCTGGGCCCAGCGGGAGCCCCGGAACCCAGCCCTCACCTGTCTCCTGCCTGGAGCCTGCTCAGCACAATGTTGCTATTGCTCTGTGCTCTAAAGAAAGACAAGCGTCTGCGCCTGCATTTTATTTTGACCCGAACACACCTTGGGCCAATCCAAAGGCGATGATGATTCTCTGGCCCTTCCTCCCTACTATGTGTATGACTCCCATAAATCATACACATAGTAGGGCTTAGTTAACAGCAGTAATGGCTCTGAGGACAGAGGGCATGTTAGCATTCCAAGCCAGCCCCAGCCTAGCAGTTTCCATCACAAAGCAAGAACCAGGAAAACCCGAGAGAGACAACCAGTTCCAAGCTCACCACCCAGGGGAGGTGACTCCTCTCCAGTTACTAAAAGAGGCAGAAACAGCAAGACACAATCCACAGGGCTGCAGTCGTAGGTGATCACGGACCCAGGGCCACACGGGAGGCAGACATTGCTCCCGTAAGTCATACCCATAGGAGGCCGAAGGGGAACAGTCATGTTGATAAGATGATTGGGACACACACACACACACACACACACACACACACGAGAGGTTTTTTTCTTCAAAGAGGCATATACAAAGGAAAAACTCTGATTTTCCTCAGCAAATTTCGACCTCTCCATGTTCTGCGTTAAAGGCCTTGTGTGACACCCGTGAGCAAACCCAGCGTCAGGTGGGCAGGCCTGCGTGTTTCCCATAGCAACACACGCTTGTGGCTGTGGCGCATGGAGTAGAAGCTCTCTGCAGAAGGCAGGAGTTCAGCTGAGCTATTTCCTATTTCCATGACTTTACACACACTACTCCCTCTACCTGGTATGCCCTCTCCATTTCATCCTCTCAAAAAATAGCTTACTATCTACACACTCCTTTGCACCCCAAACGCCCCTGGCCTTCCATCACCCATCACAGTGTAGTAGGACAAGCACCACAGTTTTCATTCAAATCAACTGCACAATTGGGAGATGGTTGTAAATTTTATTCAGTAACGAGAGTGGCTTTATAGTTGAGGCCACTGCAGGAATACACATTGCCCAGATTTCTGACCCATACAAAGGGCAGCACTGGTGTGTGGCAGGACGTGAACCTGAGAAGAGCAAGTCTTCTGAGGATTTATGTGTCAATGAACTTCAAGTGTAAATCGGGGAAACTGGGCCCATTAACACAGCTCTCCTCTTGAAATATTTGTCCAAACCTTTGGCCTGAGCCCAGCGATTCAGGGTTGCAATGATGCGGTGTTCTCAAAAACGTATCAAAAATTTAAAAACCCCATTTTGCAGCAAAACTAAACTTTACATGCTGAAAAGGCAACGTCCTACTGAAGCAAGCTTCCCTTTTGTTTTCCACCGAGAGAAACGCAAGCATGTTTTCACCTTGGACATTCTGTGATAGAAGATATTTTTTTTTGTCCTTTTATTGCAGAATCAGTAAGTAGCTAGCAACCAGAGCATTTTTATCACATTCATCCTGGACCCTCGCTACGGGGTGTCAATCTCTGAGCAGAGCCACAGACCTCAGTCCTGGGGGCTATATGGATGCGGGAAAAGATGAAACTGGTCTCCGGGGACGTCCAGTCCTGCTCTGGAGGAATTAAATGGGCAACACAGCAATAGTCTCTGGGGCCTGAAGTGGAAGCTCTCTGGAGAAAGCGGGGTTTAGCTGAGCTTGAAGTCAAAGGAGTGTGTAAATAGTAAGCTATTTCCTATTTTCATGACTTTACACACATTCTTTCCTCTACCTGGAATGCCCTCTCCATTTCATCCTCTCAAAAATCACCTCTTGCCCTGACTGGTTTGGCTCAGTGGATAGAAAGTCAGCCTGTGGAATGAAAGGTCCCAGGTTCAATTCTGGTCAAGGGCATGTGCTTTGGTTGCAGGCACTTCCCCAATAGGGAGTGTGCAGCAGGCAGCTGAATCGATGTCTCTCGTTGATGTTTCTAACTCTTTATCCCTCTCCTTCTCCCTTCCTTTCTGTAAAAAAATCAATAAAACATATATTTTAAAAAATCACCTCTTGCCCCATTGATGTGGCTCAGTGGTTGAGCATCGACCTATGAACCAGGAGGTCAGGGTATGATTCCCCGTCAGGGCACATGCCCAGGTTGCTGGCTCCATCCCCAGTGGGGGAGGGGGGGTGCAGGAAGCAGCCAATCAATGATTCTCTCTCATCATTGATGTTGCTATCTCTCTCTGAAATCAGTAAAAATATATATTTTAAAAAATCATTCCTTGGCCATGGGCAAGTAGCATAGTTGGATAGAGCACTGCATAGCTTAGTTGGTTAGAACATCATTCTGATATGCCATCCCTGGCCACAGCAACCAATGTATACATAAATAAACAGAACAACACATCTCTCTCTGTGTCTCCCCTCGCCTTTCTCTCTCAAATAATTTTTTAAAAAATCACCTCTTCTTCCTTTAAGAATCTCTAAGTCTAAAGTCAGGACACTTTCCCACCAGACTAGCCTCCCAGTCCCGCTCTCCCTTCCTCTTTCCTCAAGTCATTCAGCCTTTGCAGATTCTGTCAATTACACGGGGAGCCTTTGACAGGGGAGCTGGGCTTAACACATGACTTCCAGACCCGAGGCGAGAGGAGATTGTCCCGAGGTGGTGATGTGGGCCTCTTCTTCCTGTAACAAGATCCCATTAGCCACAGGCTCCACTGCTGAAAACACATGCTCTGTACAAAAGGTGACTTGTCTGGAAATTTTTCTTGAAACTAGAAAGATTGTCAGAATTTTAAATGCTCCAGAGAAGGTGGCTATTTCCATTCTCTGATTCAGATTCCATCGTCCCAGGGGGGAGAGCTGATGAAAACCTGGACAGAAAGATAGGCAGGCTTCTCACTCGTCTGGGGATTCTTTCCCATTATTTCTAACAGGGTGGATCGAGGACCAGGAGGCATTCGAAAGGAGAGGAGATTCTGTTATAGAGACAGAGGTGTGTCTGGGGAGCCTTGGGGAAAGACAGAAGATGCTCTTAATTTAGGTCCCAAAGGACACGGAAGGGGGTGGGGTGGGGGTCTGGGCTAGGCTAGGTCAGGACTGATTCCTGGTCCAGCAGGGCTGGGAGCTGAATGTGAGGAGGACGGGCTGCTTCTCCAACCTCACAGGGCGGAATCCAGCTCCTGCTAACAGGAGAGATGCCCGCCCAGAGCCTCAGCGACTGCTGACCTTTCTCCTGGACATCTTACAGGGGGCTGCCAAGCTTGACCCAAAACCAGGCTGCAGGCAGGATGTGGAAAGCAGGGGTATGCCAGCAGCAGAACAATGGTAAAAGCCATCACTTGCAGCGAAGATTGAAGGCATCCAATTCGGGGTGTGGGGAGACTGCACCATCGAGGTGAAACTGTCTCTCTCATAATAGCACGGCCAGGTTATAGAGGACTCTGCCTGCTGTGTCCAGTTGTCTGGGTAAGCCTGGGAAGACAGATGGGTCCCCACCCATGTGTCCTTTCCAATGAAATCACAGCAACTAGAGGGCTCCGTGAGAAGGTCACAAACTTCTCACCGTGGCCTCAGGGCTCAACAGGCGGCATCCTGCTCACCTGTCTGCCTGCATCTGCCTGTGACTCAGGGAGCAGAGTGATCCCAAGGCTCACTCTGTCCCTGGTCAGCCCAGTGCTGATGCAATGGCACCCACAGCACCATCCCAAGGAAGCGTGCGCAGGGGCCGGAGGACCAGTTTATCAGGGAAATTGTAGCACCTGAACACTGGATGCGAGAGCACTCCATGGAGGTCCTCCAACCCTACCATTTTAGGATGTCATCAAGGTGACGATAACAAGAAAGCTCAAGTCCCACGTGGGTTAGTCCAGACTTTAACTGGCCAAGCTTGTGCTAAAGGAAACAGCAGGGTCCCTGTTTCACACTCAGCTGTCAAGTGGACTAACCAGAAGTAAAAAGACATCGAGTTTGAAACCCAAAGCACCAAAACCGAAGAATTAAATCAGTGGAATGTTAGTGGTCTGTGCTTGAAGATAAAATGGAACACTTAGTATTCGTCTGGCGCATACCAAAGCAAATTACACAAAACAACTCTGAATGAAATATTTAATTAGCTGCTCTGAAATGGGTTTGTTCTCAAACCATTAATCTAATTAACACACACAACAGTCCCCTTCCCGGCACTGGCCTTGTTTATGTATGAGGCGGACACACAGCACACATTTGTCTGCTTCTGTGTATCTATAGAGCTCTAAGGACCTCCCCCTTGTAGTACAGGCTATTTTCTGCTCTCTTGCCTCCCATAATTGTGGGTAACATTCATTATCCACAAAATAAAATAAAGAAATTGCTCCAAATGAGAAACATTAAATGTTTCAGAATGCACAGAGAAGGCCTATTTTTCCAAAGTGCACTGCAGATGTGGCAGCTGAACGCATGTGCTCACACACACTCTAAATGAACAACCCACATAATCGTGACAATTACTAGTATACGTTGCAATATGTTCTGTTTCTACTAATCAACTCAGGAAGCTCAGAAAAGGGGCGGGGGAAGAATTGCTTTGCTCTTTTGTATATTGCATCTTATGGACACCACCTATTTACTGATAAATTTTAAATTATTGGAAAAAAAACTGTAATAAATTTAGAAACGAAAATGACTCCCACTGGAAAATTATATAACTAACATTTTGAAGGTGGCTGGGATGGGGACTGAGATACCAGTACAATGCTGCCATCTAGAGGACATAATGAGAAACTACAGCCTCTATTTTTATTTTTCTGGTTGCTTTGTTCCCCAGACTTAAAATAAGCAAAATAAACGAGTTTACTGGTATAACTGATATTGACAGGAAAAGGAGACTGGGATTTATAAATAATGAGGTCCCTATTGTTCTAACACGGCTTAAATCAGAGCTGTCAAAAAAATTTTTTTTCACTTCCACGAACCCTGAGGTTGCTGAGAGGTTGAAGAAGAGGCAGGGGTGCCAACCAGGAAGAGAAGTCACAGATTCAGATGGCCCACCAGGACCCTCCAGAGCCTGAGTGAGTGAGGAAGCTCAGGCTCAGTAATACCTGGAGATTTTGTTGTTGTTGTTGTTGTTGTTGTTGTTGTTGTTGTTATTTATATCATGAAAGCTGAAAATGTGTGTCTGTAATGTGAAATCTCAAAATATTTTAATTTGTCTAAAAAAAATTAACTGTTCAGTCTGAATGAAACATGTCTAAGGGCCAACTTTGGCTCAAAGGGTGCTCAGTTTGTAACACTTGAAATGGAAAATACATGCATGTTGCTGGTGACAACTGACCGAAAAAGGAAGGGAGAGAGAAGTTCCAGAGTTTGTTACCACCTGGGAAATTTATAGAGTGGAATCTGTGCCAGATCCAGAAAGGCCAGTGCAGTAGAGCAGAAAGACAAGGATTCAACATTCGCTTTAGCTGTCCAACTCCGTCATTCATAGACTTCTGCTATGTAGGACTTACGTGCAAATGCAACCAGCCATTTCTCCCACCACATCACACATGTAAACATGTTCATAATGCTGAATTATTGGTATGTGAAGCCAATCCTTTCTCCTAACTCTGTTTACAGCTGAGGATATCTCCCAAGAACTGAGAACCAGGCGATGAAGACACAATGGGCAAGAAAGAAAGGAGAAGAAAGCTTGGGGGGGGGGAGGTTAAAAGCAGAGAAAACATGGGTCAAGGAAGAAAACAGGGTGCTTGTTCTGGTACTGTTTTCAAATAATTGCAATGAAAAGGTTAAAAATCACAACTATAGAGATCCAAGATGGCGGCAGGGGAGGTAGAAGGTACACTCACCTCCTTGCAGGACCAAACTGGAATTACAGCTAAATTCTAGAACAATCACCTTAAATAGCAACTGAAGATTGGCTGAAGGGTTTATAGAAGAAGCCACATGGGGACTGGTGGGGAGGGTGGGGATGCAAAAAGCATGGCTGGTTTTATAGGTAATTTAGCAAGCTTGGTTCAGCATCCTTTCAATGACTTTATCTATCTGATCTTTTAAATTTCCTTTGAATCAGCTTCATCATTCTGGTGACTCATTCATTAATGAGTTTAATAAATCTCTGACACAGGCTCATTTAAATTACACACACACACACACAGTGTCCCCTCAAAAATGTATACACACTTTAACAGTTGATAGTTTAATTGATGTTTCTTTCTTTTCAGATTTAACCCATGGGAATTAATAATTATTCCAAGTGCGTATATATTTTTGAGGACACCATATCTATATGGTGATTTTATATGTATACTAGAGGCCCAGTGCATGACATTCATGTACTGGGTGGGAGCGAGTCCCTCAGCCCTGCCTGTGCCTAAGCTGGCAGGCAGACAGCCCCCAAGGGGTATCTTAATGCTGCTGTGGGCTTGCGAGAGTTTCTGGCTAAGTGGCACTACCCCTGTTGGAGTGCAGTAACCACCAGGGGGCAGGTCCTGTGTTGAGCGAGCATATGCCCCCTGGTGGTCAGTGCACTGGTTGTTCCACTGTTCAGTCAATTTGCATATTAGCCTTTTATTATATAGAATAACATCATTGACTACCTTCCTAGATTCAAACCAAAGCCATGGGAAAGGGATTATTAAAGATACAGTGAAGAGACGAAGCCTGACAGGTCCCTAGCACTGTGGCAGGTGCTTCATATACATCATCTTATTAAACATGATGATGAGCAAACAGGCTCTGAGAGGATAAATGATTTGCCGTGGATCACAGGTAGGAAATGCCAGGGCTCATACTCAGAGCCAGCAAGACTCCAAAGTCCATTTTCATAGTATTCCCCCAAAGAATGAGACAATAAGGAAACAGGATTCAGAAGAGGGAGACAGGTGGGAGAAGGCACGTAGCAATTTCTCAAGATGTACATTCCGGCCCCTTGTTTTTTCCAATGGGGGAGGAAGCACCCGGTACACTTAGTGTTGCCCTTTTATGGGAAGCACACTATGTGTACTTATCACTGTCCACAAGAATAAATTAAGGCAAAAATATTGAGATTCCATAAAACAAACATACAATGGAAATAAGCAAGAACCCAGGGTTTAGTGCTCAGCCTCAGATGCTCCTGCCCAGGTATTTGCATGGCTCTGCCCCTCACTCCTTCACGTCAGTACTGAGATGCCATCGGCTTCACACTGGTCTTCCCTGAGCATCCAACTGAAAATTGCAGCCTATCACCTCAGCCACCACTTGGGCACTTCCTGCTCCCTTCAACTAACATATCACACACTTTGTTTGTTCATTGTATCCCCTACAAGAATGGAAACAGCATAAGGGTGAGGCCTTTCTTTTGAAAACTGCTGTATTCTCAGCATCAAGAATGGTTCCTGGCACAGGAAAGCAATTCAAATAGTTTAAAATTTATCTCAGGGTCAAGCAAGTGCACCCCTACACACACACACACACACCTCTCCCCTAGAGAACAGAGTTCCCAGCTAAAGCTAGACATGAGAATTACCTACGGCAGATGTTTCTAATTCTTTACTCAGAATTAGCTGTGTTTGAGGGCAGCAGCATTCCCCCAAATAAACAAACAAGTAAATGCTGAAACAATTCTCTAGCTGAGGGTGGCTGCGTTCTGGCTGATGAGCTGGAAAAGGAGGCGGCAGTGGCGCCCACTGGCACACACCATTTTGCTTCTGCCTCTCTTCCTGGATGCAAATGTGATACTAGAGGTAGCACAGTTATCTCAGGCCATCTGACAACTCGGGATGGACAGTGGAGTGCAGGAGCCTGGTCTCTGTGACACCTCAGGGCCCTGGACTGCCTTCCCTGGGACATCCAGTCATATGCGGAAAAATAAAATTGTTTTTCTGAGCCACCACTTTGTTGTACTATCTGTACTGGGCAGCTGAATGCAATCCTGTTAAAACCCCTGAGGTCAAAACTGCCTCCCACTTTCCTCTCCTCCAAATTCAGGCCTTACACTTGTGGGAAAGGTGGGTGTGCCTGGCACCCACCCAGCCAACTGAAGGGAAGATGGTAGTTTGTTTAACAACCCATTCATCGTGGCAGGACAAGTAACAGAGAACAAGAGAGTGAAAGGCCCTCTGCTTTCCTTGTGTGAGCCTACAAAACATTGGTTTCTCTCACATTTCCCTAATCAGGAAAAATAAATCCCAGAGGAAGTAGGAAGAGGAGATGAAATATTTCCCAAATGGAGAGAAGATAGAAGTCCCATGGTTTACAGGTTGGAGATATAATGCATATATAGCCCTGGCTGGTATGGCCCAGTTGATTGGAGCGTTGTTCCCTATGCCAAAAGGTTACTGGTTCAATATCTGGTCCAGCACGTGCAAGAGACAACTAATCACTGTTTCCCTCTCATCTCTCTCTTTCCATATCCTATATAATAAAAGCCTAATATGCAAATCAACCAAACAGCAGAACAACTGGTCACTATGATGTGCACTGACCACCAGGGGTCAGATGCTCAATGCAGGAGCTGCCCCTAGCTCTCAGGCACCAGGCTAGCCAAGGTGAGTGCCAGTGGGACCCCCTTCATTGCCCTGCCAGCTGCCACAGATTGGCCCTGATTGCCAGCCAGGCCTAGAGATCCTACCCATGCATGAATTTTATGCAATCGACCTCTAGTATATGTCATAATAAAAGGCTAATATGCAAATGGTCATCACACCATGACACCAAAACAACTGATCAGCAGGGACCTGAAGCTACGTGTGCTAGGCTGGGCCAAGGGACCTGAGGCCACACTCCCTGTTGGTGGGGCTTGACAGGGGACCTGAGATTGCACCTGCTGTTCAGCGGGGCTTGACAGGGGTGGGGCCAGCCGAGTCTGGGTCTCACCCAGTGGGGCTGGGGCTGGCTGGGTCTCACTCTGGCGCAATTTTGAGGCATGTGCAGGTGGGCAGGGACTTGACTCTGGATTCCACGGCACGCCCCAGACTCTGACAGGAGGGAGATTTTCATATACATTTTACTAATTTTCTTTCATCTTTGACACTTCTATTATAGAGAAAGGGCAAATAGCAATATTAAAATATTTCCTCTAATTAATTCTCTTTTAATGTGCATGATTTTGTGCACTGGGCTACTGGTATATATATAATTATTCCCAGGAAACCCCTGGTTGTACTCAGGCTGCCTGTCACTGTGTCCAATAACGAAGGCAGGATTGAATCATACAAGGCGTTTATTGAGAAGGCTAGCCAACCAAGAATACAGGGTGCTTACAAGCATTCAAATCTTGTATTACAGCAGGTGCAGGGACAAGATTATAAACTAAATGGGAGTGAGGCTGGGGAACAGACGTTCAGCTATTGTCATCAGGTGATGAGATGATGTTGGTAAGATACTGTTGATGAGATGATGTTTTGACTCCTGGTGTGTTAGTCAGACCAAGCTTGTCCATTCTGCTTGCTGGATTCACAGCCAAGTCACCTCCTTAATTGCTTTGCATATGCCTTCAAAAAAAAAACTTAAGAAAAATTTAACCCCCTATCTATAATAATAAAAGCATAATATGCTAATCTTGACTGGATGTCCTTCATATGTCCTTCCAGATGACCTTCCAGACAAAGCCATGGCAGGCGGGGGCCAAGGCAGCCATCACAGTGACAAGCGCCAAGCCCTTTCCATGAATTTTGTGTATTAGGCCTCTTGTCATATGTAATAAAAGCCTAATATGCTAAGTGTCTGAACATTCGTTCAACTATTCAACCAGTCACTATGACACGCACTGATCACCAGGGGGCAGATGCTCTGACCAGTAGGCTAGCTTGCTTCTGGGGTCTGGCTCATGGGCTGGAAACACCTTGGAGCCCTCCCGTGGTCCCTCTCTGGCCAGCCAACCTTCCTTGATCCCTCCCCAGCTGGCCAGCCCTGATTGGCCTTGATTAGACTGGGCAAGATGGCCCCAATTAGCCCCAATCACCCTAATCAGGACTGGGTGAGACAGGCTGGACAAGCCCTGGATGAATCCATGCACTGGGCCAATTTCAGCCTGATCCCCGCAGACCAGGCTGAGGAACCCCACTGGTACACAAATCCGTGCACCAGGCCTCTATAATAATAAAAGGGTAATGTGCTATTTAGACCAGACATCTTCCAGACATCCTTCCTGACAAAACCAGGCTGGAGGGAAGCCGGCCCAGGTCCCGGATGCCTGTGGGTGGCCGGAAGAGGGAAGCCCGGGTCCCGGGTGCTGGAGGGAAGTTGGTACCAGCAGCTGGGGGAATGAAGGCTTACTCTTGCACAAATTTTCATGCATCAGGCCTCTAGTTCATATATAAGAAACTTAACCCACTATTCACATAAGTATATGTGTTCTAAGATTTAAAATAATATGACTTTTTTCAGATTAATTCAGCTGCTCTATCAGATTATTGGTTCTACCTATCATAATCAGAAACATCTTCCAGTGAGGATTATAAATAAATGAATGAATAAAATAAAATGCAGATATAGTAAGTGTTCCCTCATACAATCAGGATCATCTTAGGGAGATAACTTTTTTTTGCATTTTTTAAAATCTTTATTATTAAAGTATTACATAAGTCCTCCTTTATCCCCCATTAACCTCTTCCAACTGACTCCTGTCCTTCCCCTCCTTCCTCCCACAGACCTTCACCACCCTAATGTCTGTGTTCACAGGTTATGCATATATGCATACAAGTTCATTGGTTGATCCCTTCCCACCCACTCTCCAGGGAGATTTTTAAAAAATGTAGATTCTGAGTCCCTAGCCAAGAAGTAAACAAACAGAAACTCTTTAATCAGGTTGCCTAAATGTCAATTTGGAGAAAGTTCTGCTAGTGCAACTGACTCACATCCTGGTGAGAACCACTGCTTCTCTAGTGGCCTCACAGTGTGAAACCACAGGTTGAAGTTCTAACCCACAATGTGACTGCATTTGGAGACAGGGCCTGCAAGGCGGTAATTAAATGAGATCACGAAGTCTCTCTCTCTCTGCACATGTACACACACACACCCATACATGTACACACACATGCAAGTGCACACATATGCTCCATGTGAAGACACAGCCAGAAGGCAGGAAGAAGACACCAGCACCAGACTATTCTCTCACCTGACCTCAATTTCCAGCCTCTGAAACTGGGAGGTAAGTTTTTGTTGTTGATGCCACGCAGGTATTTGAGTCCTAGCTGATGAACACAGAGCTCTAACAGTTAGAGTCTAACTGAAGGTGGCCCCCACCCTGCTAACTTTACTTCCCACTGCTCCCTACACTCTCTCTAGCGTCCTTACTTGTCCCCTGAAAGATCCTACTCATTCTCAGCCTTATATTTGTCTTCCTCCATTTGGAA
The DNA here is from genome assembly GCA_004026665.1 of Murina feae. Taxonomy (NCBI): domain Eukaryota; kingdom Metazoa; phylum Chordata; class Mammalia; order Chiroptera; family Vespertilionidae; genus Murina; species Murina feae. The sequence continues at coordinate 25,128 of PVJC01011957.1, read as the reverse complement.
AGCAAATTGCTATTTACTGAGTATCTAATTTGGTGACAGAGGCTAAGGGGGGATTTAAGGATATATAAGCCAACATGTTTACCCCTTAAGCTGTCTGGAAGCAAGAGATGTAAAATAAATGAGAATCATTTTTCCCATGCTTAACCCTTTTAATGATTTTCTCCTGGATCTCAGGATTGAGTCTAAAATCTTAAATATTGCCTGGCAGGCACTTCTCTGGCCTTCTAACTACAATTCAGTCTTCTTAGCCTTCATTCACTTTCCTGAACACACTCGGGTCTTTCCCCCTGCGGCCTTCTCTAGACCCCTGCCTGGGCCACTCAGAACCCTGTGCACCTCCTCGTCTGTTTCCTGCTGATTCTGCAGGGTTACAGTGCAAATGTGCTTCCTCAGGAAGGCCCCTCCTGACCTTCAAGTTAAATAATCACACAGCCCCGTGAACTCTTTCTTCATGGCACTAATAACAGGCACAGCAATTTAATTATTTGCAGAATTGCTCCACGAGGTAAGCCATGTTTATCTTTGTTACTGTTGTATGCCCACCACTCAGCACATAATTGGTTCTTGCTATGTAATTATCAAAAGAGTAAGATCTTATAATACAGAAATCACATTAATTGCCGGATATGTAGTTCAGCTGTTACATGCTGAGCTCAGGAGAGGGGTTGAGCACCAGGCCTGGAGAGGTGGAGTGACGGTACAGCGGCACACTTCAATGGAGCCATTCCCATTAGGCCCATTCTAACCTTCTGACCGCACTCATCACTCAGAGTCCAGTTTTGGGAATATGCTCTGCAAAGAACAGACATTACTCCAGGCCATCTTGATCCCTATCTACCCTGAGTCCCCATATAAGGCAATGAAAAGACAGTATACAATGCTCACTGGTACTGCATTTGTCACCTTCTTGAACTGTTTTCTAACCATTGAATTTGTGAATGCCCTAACCAAGCTGAAATCTGAAGGTGGCAATAATGTGCCACCCATATATCCCTTCATCAGGCATGTAATGTATTCAGGCCTTGAGTGCCAGTCCTTGGGCGTTGACAGCTAGACAGGCACCTGAGCAGCTGAGTTTATTGGGCAAATAAGTAAACAGGTCATTGCAATATGACGTGACAGGTGTGTAAGACACACCAAGTTCTGAACATTCACAGGTGTGGTACCACAAGCACTTTGGGGGCATGAATGGAAGTCTTCATGGAGATCTGAGTTAAAGGGTTCAGGTTGGTGGCCCAAGAACCAAGAGGGCATCCCAGGCAAAAGCTGCAGCCAGAACAGTGGAGGTGGGTGGAAGCAGCCTAGCTCGTTCAGGAAACTGCATGATATTCTGTCGTAGATGGTTGGGTTATGTCCACAATGACAAGCCATGAGGCTGGGAGAGAAAGCAGGGCCCAGAATATTCATCTTTTGCTAGACCCTATGAAGTTAATATTTTGTCCTACCGGGACTGGGAAGGTGTAGAAAGATTTAATCGAGGAAATCCACCATGTGCTAAGAAAGCTCACCAATGTGGATGAAAGAGGGTGAGTCTGGATTCACTTGCTTGTTGAAGGTAATGCAATGAAAGATGAAGGCAGCGAGGCCAGAGGCATTAGCTCAGATATCCAGGGACTGAATGGACAAGACTTGGTGATCTGACAATAAATGCACCCTTTCCCTGCCGACCTTCCCTCATTTCCCAAGGGCCTGTTGGGTCCTATTTTCAGGTGTGTATTCTGATCTTCACTCTGTGGGTCAGAGACAACATCTGGCACAGTAGTTCCTGCTGCAACAAGGCTTCATTTTAGCCACCCTCTTCCCGCCGCCCCCACCCCAACCTTTTTTAAAAAGTTCTTGTGATTGTACTTTTTGGAGACAGATGCACATCCTGAGTGTTAATAGAAAGCTTTCTCAAGGAAAAGAATCCAACTTGAATGGCTGGTATTTAAAAAACAAAACATAAAAGTCACATACTTGTTCTAGAAACCTTTCCCAGGTCTTAAGTGGGGGTATCCTTCCATCTCCCCCAGAATCCCTTCAATGACACCACTGCCCAGAAACCTCAGGTCTACATTTCAGCAGTTTGCATTCCCACAAAGGGAACACTGGCCCACGTGACATTCTAGAGCTGATGCTTCAATGAAAGACATGGTCCTTAAGAAATAAACACAAGATAGATATTCTTAACAGAACCGAACCACTGCCCTGGCTGCTATTTGAAATGAAAATGTGGCAATCAAGCGAAAGGAAGAGCAATTTTGACCCAGATATCTTAAGTCCCCCTTCTACAGGGAACTAGAACCTGCAGGGCAAACCAGGAAGAAGGTGGGGAGGGGAAGCAGAGGCGCTGCCCTTGCTCTGGAAGCTGGAGGTCTGAATGGCTGAGCTGTGATAACTGCTCTCACCAGGTGGAGGTCAACTGCCTGCCTTCCTTGAGCTCACTGCTCTCTCATTTGCAGAGGCTGATGAAGACACTATGACATCAGGTCCCATAAAAATGGAAACATCAGAATAATGGAGAACCTGGCCATCAGAACTCTTAACTCATGAAAGGACCCTGGGCATTGTTTAATCCCTGCACCTGACAAGATCTGGCCTGAGGCCTCCCCTCATGTCCTACAGCACACACTGCCGGAGACAAGCCCTCAAGGCCACTGGGGAGACCTGTAGATAGCTGCAGGCCATCCCAACACAGGACAGAGCGAGGGAGCTGGTCCTAAACCTTGTTCTGAAGCCCACTTGACAACTACTGATCCAAGACAGGATGAGGCCTACCTGGGTCCATCTGAAAGGACATGTCTCGCAACAGAGACTGTTCTGTGGGGTAGAGAAGTCTTTTATCAGTACTATCAGGGCTTATGTGGGATTGCTCAAACACTGTGTTTCTCTCTGTAACAACTTACCTCAAACTGAGTACCCTTGCTGCTATTACAAAGGGTTTTGCTGGAACTCAGGAACTGCAAACTCATTTTTTGCAACTAGACTACAAGGTAGAAGAAGCCCTAAAACTAACTTGCCCATGGTTATGTTTCAGCCATAGCAAATCTCTCCACACCCTCAGCAAATTAGCACCTTTAAATTATCCTTAATAAATATTTGAGCTACACAATCCCTCTCCCCATTAGCTCCATCTCCCCAACATTTGGTTTAAATTTCATCTCCCCAGCATTTGGTTTACATTTCTATCACTGTCCTTATTACAAGGATTTTTGTTTGCTCTGTCTCCCCTATTAGATATCAAGTTCCCTTAGGGCATTAGTCTGTCGCATTGGTCTCTATACCTACAGAGCTCATGATGATGCTTGACATATAGTAAGCTACTAAATGTTTATTTAATAATTAAGTGGATTCTATGCTGTCTCTTACCTCTAATTTTTTGGGGGAAATCTACTCTCTCATTCAAGACACAACAGGAGATTACTAAAATTAAAACTTAAATCTAGGTTTTCTTTGCCGAGATTTCCAGATAAAAATGAAAAAGTACATATGATTTTTAAAAATCACTGTTTTAGTTGATAAGTAATATAAGAATAACTACATTTGAAAGATTGTGTAAGACTTAGAAAAACACTAGGACCCCAAGAACTTAATGGATTAAAGTAATTCACTGAAATGAAAAACATATAACATGAAAAACTGTCCAACCATACCAGACATTATTTACCTATTAAATTAGCAAAGTTTTACCCACTGGGTAATTCAGAAATGACAGTGTGAAGCAAAAGGGTGCTCATACATTCAAGTATGGGATGAGATATAAACGTGGCTATGTGGATAAGGAACTTTAACAATAGTTATACTCATGGTATGTATGTGAGACTGTATGTGTGTGTAGATACTTATAAACATAAGCTAAAATATCTATGGTTTTTTTATACACTTCTAAATATACATATCCCAAGGACTCAGAATGTTGATTAGAATGGTAACTATGTGATTCTACCACTTACTAGATAGATTGGTGACCTTCAATAAGCTATTAAATTTTCTGGGCTCAGTTTCATTAGTAAAATGGTGATTTTAAAAATCAAAGGGAAAAAATGTACCTGCCTTACAAGGCTGGTGCAAAGATTAAATGAAAATGTATACTAATGAGTTCAGAACAGTGCCTGGCACATGGAGTGCTCAATAAAGGTTTAATACTATTAGTCTACAGACCAAAAATTTGAAAATAGCCTAATGGTTAATAATAAAAAAATGAGATTATGGTGAATCCATACAATGGCATATTATAATCATCAAAATGTTCATTAAAAATTATTAATGATATTGGAGAAATGCTTATATTAAATGAAAAAGCATGTGAAATTAAATATATATATATATATATATATATATATATATATATATATATATATATATATAGTATCAATATATAGAGAATGATCTAGCAGAAAATTAACCAAAATAGTAAAAGCAACTATTTGGGCAAATTTGATCTGTTTGCTGTTTTCATGCTTTTAAAATTGATTTTTAGAGAGGAAGGGAGAGGGGGAAGAGAAACATTGATGTGAAAGTGAGACATTGACTGACTGCCTCCTACACGCCCCGCTACCTGGGGATTGAGCCTGAAACCAGGGCATGTGCCCTGACCTGGAATCGAGCCAGCAACGTTTTGGTGCATGGGACAGCACCCAAGTGAGCCATACCAACCAGGGCTCTTTTTTATACTTTTCTATCATGAATTGTTTTTTTATGGTAAGGAAGACATTGCTTTAAAAATCAGGAAAACACAAAAGTTTTGTAAGGTTAAAATAAGGCACCAAATGGATCATTTAAAAAAATTGTATTAATGCCCAATTCTTCCTGTGTAAATGGTATAATACAAAACTTTTTGTGGCTTTCCAAAACAATTATTTTCTGTTGAATTTACAAATAGGAAGCTTTGTACTAATGCAAAGTAAATATTACAAGAAACACCAAGCAGTAAGTTTCCTAGTTAAACTTGTTTATGAATGTGTGTGAGATTAAGCACAAACGATGCTACACACTATACTTAGGCCAGCCTCTCCCACACTCCACCACACGCCTTAGCGTCTGGATCAGAATCCCCTTCTAACCTTAAACAAGCAGCAGCAGGCCTTGCTGGGAGCGCTTAAAGCCATTCCTCCTCCCAGCTTCATTCTACCTCCAGCAGCTCTTACCTTTTCTCTCCAGCAAACTATACAGGTATCTCATCCCTTCGCGGGTTTCAAAGGGAAGCACTCCTGTCGGGCTATAAGAAGGAGAAAAAAGATAAGGTATCCCTTCATTGTGAAGAAACTTCCCAGAATGCTTTTTAATTCTGTGTGCACAACTTTTCCCTTCATTAACAGCCTATGTTCCTCAACTCTTGACCTTTCGGATGATCTTACTTCATGATCAATCCAAAACACTATGTTCATCTCAATTAATTTTTGCCCTTACAGTACTATTAACAATATAAATAATCATATATATATATATATATATATATATATATATATATATATATGAATCAATCAAGACCTCAACAGTTTTTACCAATACGAAAAAGAATAAACAATCACACTTTACAGAGGCCTCAAGAAACTGTTAATATTCTTAATAAATTATTTCGTTGGAGCAAATCTCAAAACTTCTTGTTTATCAATCAGCATTTTCATGTAAAAAGGACTGGGCTGGACACTGTATTTTAGTCATAATGCTGAAAACCATTTTAGCTAATATGTCAGCTATTCACCCAAACATCCATCCACACTGTATTACCCAGATTGTTTATGATTGAACTTTCAAAAAAAGTGTTTTAAGCAGAAACTCCCCAGATGTTAACATACTCTGTTGCCCTATCAGTTTAATGAACTCCAAACTTCACAAATTAATACAACACAATCTAAATGCACCATAGATTTATATTTGTTAATCGTGGTATCAGAACATTTAAACATTTCAAACTACATAAAAATATGACAAACAATATAAAACAGAAAGAACTTTGTTGACAACTTCCAAAACATCGCTATTTCTTATCTTGCATTAGCAACAAGAGAGCTTACATAGCTCTCCAGGAAACATGTAGTGTTTTTAGCGGAGTGTTATCAACAAAAACCAGCACAGTCCCACACAATGATGTCTCCGATTTATTATCTTTTCCACAGTACAAGTTTCTCACAAACCATAAATCCTTTGCAGTTATTCAAAGTCTGTAAACAAGTGTCTGAATCCCCACATCGCCCCGCCTCAGTTTAAGTTTGTGAATGTTTTAAGTCCTCCGATCGAGTTGTAACTCCTTGGCTTGCACAAGGAATAAAGAGCCTTCTCTCTTTAAATTATGTATATTTTATCATACAGCCTGCAATGCAGTAAATCACAGTGAAAGCCCTGGAAAAAACAAAACAACATGATCTTTACAGCAGGACTCAAAACTTTATAATATTAAATGCATTTAAAGAAGCTTCCCATAATAAAAGCATGGGTTTTCATTTCCAGAAATCAAGTCAATTAGAAACCCTAGGTTCTACTTAAAAACCCATTTGATCTAAAAGTGAAAACAGTCCCCTATCCACAGTCATTTTATAAACTTTATACAGTTTCACTTGCAGAGATTTTTTTTCCAGTCTGAAAAACAGTAGTGCAATTAGTTTTAATTCTTGTAAGTTATTTAGTCCAGGATGTAAATAGCTCTGTGGAAAGATAAGAAGATGCTCTGGTAAACAAGAAATTTTTGCAAGCCCATGCTGGCTTACCAGTCCATTAAAGCTCATAAGTCCATAGTGGCTTTCAATAAATGTTGTATATACATCACTAATAACAAAGCAGAAATAAATAGGCAGAAGTGACTGTAAACTGTCTCATCTCTTAATTTTTCAGAAATAACTGGCTTGATGAACTAATTACATAGTCATTTAAATAAGCAGACAGTAGACAGTTGCCCTTAAGGACGTTCCACTATGGCATCCAGTTTGGAAAGTCCCAATGGAGTTACATTCCTAAAATTAAACCAAAAAAAAAAAAGGGGGGGGGGGGGGGGCAGGATGAAGTGGGAGAGATAAAAGTTTAAAGATGCCACTTGAATGGAAGTCCATCAAGTCAGCCAGTTCACTTGGATTTCTTCTTAAAAAGGCTTTTGATTTTTGATGGCTTTTTGCTCTTCTCTCCATTATGACAGAGGTCATGTGGGATGCTGCTTATCCTGGCAACATTTGGGGCTTCCTGCACTGGTTTACTGTTGTTGCCACCTGAGGAACAGGATGTGTGGCGAGCTTTGGGCACCGGGATGCCACTAGAAAGCTGGTTCATGCTACAGGATTTCTCCAAGATGCCGTTGTACACTTTGCTTGCAGGACTGAAGATCATGCTCTTGGTTTCTGTCAGCCCTACACAATCAGGAGAACCCCGGGAGAGATCTGCAGTGATGGGCGAGTCTCCTCGGGATGAATCCTCTAGAGAGAGCTCATCTTTTGATATCTTTCGAGGAGACAATGTTTGGTATATCTCAAGGCTTGAAGGAGGAGACTGCTTCCTTCCAATGGAAGAATTTAAGGAGTCACATTCAGAAGCTGTGTCTGGTACTTCCCTGGATGAGACAGAGGTAAAAGTAAAATTTTAAATCAATGTTGAGTCCCAGCAGATATTCTAACTAAAATAACTCCTGTCATTTCAGATATCAAAATGTCAATGGGAGCGCCCCAGCCGGTTTGGCTCAGTGGACAGAGTGTTGGCCTGGAGACTGAAGGGTCCTGGGCTCAATTCCGGTCAAGGGCACATGCCTCAGTTGTGGGCTTGATCTCCAGTAGGAGGAGTACAGGAGGCAGTCGGTCAATAATTCTCATCATTGATGTTTCAATCTCTCTCTCCCTCTCCCTTTCTCTCTGAAATCAATAAAAATATATATTTTTTAAAATGTAAATGGGGAAAATGCCAAAACGTATACACATTTCAACAATATTTGAAAATTACTAGTTTAAATAATGTAACTTAAACTTAATGTCTCATTAATATAAACTACTAGGGGCCCGGTGCACAAAAATTTGTGCACTAGAGGGGAGTGGGGGGAGTCCCTCAGCCCGGCCTGTGCAACTCTCACAGTCTGGGACCCCTCGGGGGATACCCACCTATTGGTGTGCCTGGCCAGCCTGGGTGAGGGGCTGATGGCTGTCTGCAGGCTGGCCAAGACCCCCAGTGTGGACCCTCATCCCATGGGGGTGTGGCCAGTCTGGGTGAGGGACTGAGGGCCATTTTCAGGCTGCCCATAGCTCCCATTGACCCAATGTCCCAGCAAGGCTGGCCGGAATCAGGTTTCTGGGGTTTATCTATCTTCTATAATTGAAACATTGTTGCCTTGAGCGGAGGCCTAAGCAGGCAACGAAGCCTTCTGTTTGCTTCAGCTCCGTGGCTTCTATAATTGAGACATTGTTGCCTTGAGCAGAGGCCCAGCCGGCCTAGGCAGGCAGTTTCCTTCATCACTGGTGCAACGAAAGCCTCCTGTTTGCTTTAGCTCCATGGCTGCCGGCCTCCATCTTGGCTGAGTTAATTTGTATACAGCCGCTCTGATTGGCTGGTGGGTGTGGCTTGGCTGGTGGGCATGGCTTAGGTGTCTCAGAGCAATGGTTAATTTGCATATTACTCTATTAGATTAGATAATAAAGTAATCTACCAATCTAAGAAAAATAACTTACGTTATACCTTCTTTAAGAGAAATTAAAATGTTTAAAGTTTACAGACTTTTCTTATCATTTCAACTACTTTTGTGTTATTTTAATGAGTATTTTTCTTCCTAAATCACATAAGTTGACATGATATATTTGAAAAGATTAATCTTAGTCACTGTTTCTTCCTTTATTAATTTTTTAGTCATTAAATTGATGAAATAATGCTTCCTGAAGAAGGAACAAAGAAATATACTAAGAAATATGTACATTCTCCCAAGTTTAAAAAATAAAAAGGAAACTGAAGTACATTAGGGTGGGCAAATGAATGGGAAGTGGAAGCCAATGATGTAATGCTATTTTAGAAGTGTACAGTCAGTAAATTCCCAAAGGTTTACTCCAATGTGTTTTCCCCTCCTTTCTCCACAGTGGAAATGAGAAATAAAGAGGAGTAGAAAAATAAAGTTCACAGCCCCAAAGCAACATATAGTAAATGCTATCAGCCATTCCTTCAAAGTATACCTGGAATCCCACCTCTTCCTCCCCACTGCTGCCATCCCTCTTCCTGAGCCACCATGAAGTCACCTCAATCACTGCACCAGCTTCCTAACTGCTCTCCCTGCTTCTGTTCTGTTCCCACTGTGTTACTTCTCCACACCTTTTAGGTGGTTTTGTAAAGATTCAATCAGACCCACCATTCCTGTGCTCAGAACTGTCCAATGCTTCCTCTCATACTCAGGCTAAAACCCAAAGTCCTTGTCCAAATCACAAAGGCCTTTCTGAGCATGCTCACAGCAGTCTCGGCAGCTGCACACACTCCCATTCTGCCTCATTCCATCACAGCCTCTCCTTGGCCCTTCCATAGGCCAATCTTGTGGTTCCCAAGGGCATTACCACTAGCTGGTTCCTCTGCCTCCCAGTGTCTTCCCCTCCATCTCTACATGGCTTCCCCTTCTGCACGTCATTCAGGTTGTGGTACCACCCCTAGCCACTCGATCTAAAACAGCATTCTTTTTCCTTCTACCTGTCTCTATTTAGCATCCCAGAACTTATCACTAGCTAAAATGATATTTCACATTAACATGTTCATAGTCAGTTTCCCCAGGAGAAAGGAAACTTAATGAGGACAAGGAGTCTTATTAACTTCTGTATTTTCTGCACTGCAATAGTGGCAAGATTATAGTGGGCATTCAATAAGTATGTAATGGATGGGAGGGAGGGAGGGAGGGAGGGAGGGAGGAAGAAAGAAGGGAGGGAGAATCCTGAAGAATATGGATCATGTCTTATTCTAGTTCTTGTACATACCATGCCTGACTCTATGAAAAAATGCTTAAGAAATCTGAAAGTACTGTACAGTCAAGGTAAAAATAGCAGGCAAAAGAAATGAGGTGGGAGAAAGAAGAGAGCTGAAGACAGAATAGAAATGCAAGAACACATATTTTCATAATCCACCAGTCAGAATTAGGACAGGACCTTGTCTCACTTGTCTTGGCAGCTCAAGTTATTAGCAAGTGCATGGCACACAGCAGACTAAATTCCTATTTATAGAATGAATGGAACTGAATGAGCTCTCACCTTGGATGACTTATTATTACTATAATTATTTATGCTGATGTGCACATTTATTACATTGATATGCATATGAACGTTAATGCCATATTTTAGGTACATTAGGTCTCTGAATGTTTTTAGTCATTTCTATATACTTTACTCACGCATGCACGTGAAGACTGTCTTTATTGTACTATAAGCTCTCAGAAGGTACAAGATTCCTTGGGCAAATGAAGACTTAAAAAAGCTTCCAGATAATGCAGTTCCATGTACTGCATAGTTTTCCAGTGATTTTACAATCTGATAATGGGCACTGCTAACAGAGGCAAGGCAGTCAGATAAGAAAAAAATGACTCAAAAATCTATCTCTGGTGGGGACTTTTCTGCTAGGTTTCTTTTGGAGTTGTCCATTCATCAAACAGCATATATATGATTGTGCTTGAAGCTACTCAGCTGCTTTATTACTATTTTATTTATTTATTTTCTATTTTGCTACATGGTTTGGCTACTCTGTGTGAACTTCTTAGGTAGGCTAAAAATATTTCAAAAATTAGTCCCAAAGGTCTAAATTAGGGGTGGGGAACCATTTTTCTGCAAAGAGCCATTTGGATATTTATAACATCATTTGTGGGCCACACAAAATTATCAACTTAAAAACTAGCTTGCTAAATTTGGTCGAACGTTTAATTAACTCCCCTAATGCCTTGGCAGGGCCAGATCATATCATCCTGGGCCTTATGGCCTGCAAGCTGACTGTTCCCCACCTGGACTAGGTCACGTGTGAAGAGCGCTGACGCATGTTAGGAGCACTGTCCTGGTCCTGCCATTCGTCAGCTGCACAATCTTGGGCAAGTCCCTCAATGTTTAAACAGGTCTCAATTTTCTTATAAAGCTAAGAGAATTTGATTACTCTCTAACAATACTTCCAGTTCTAACATTCTAATTCCAAAACAAATAATCTAAAGTGTAGCATCTTCTGTTAATTATTCAGATCTGGAGAGTAGGTATAGTATACCTTAAAATCTCCCATCTTTTCTAGAGCACATTCTTAGGAAATGTTGAACTTAATTATGTGTACCATTTACATTATTTTTCTATTTCTTTTTCCCCCTACAGTTGAATTCATGTAAGTTTAATGCATGTGTAACAAGACAACTCAAGGTGAAGTTTAAATGAGTACATATGTGCATAATGCATCGGCCATAAAAGATCAGTAAATAATAAATGTTACTATTTTGTAAGGGTTCTGGTGGCACAACACTTAAGAGACTGAAAACAGAGAGAAGGAAAAGTTTTCTGACTCTAAATTCTTCTCATATTGCTGAGCCAGCTATGAATTTTTGATGTTGCCATTTGAAATGAAACTGAAAACTTCCATCAACTCAAAAAATTCTACTGGAAAGCATAGGTTTGAATTTTTCTACTAATTTCCATAAGCCACACAAAATGAGTTTTGTTAGTAAGCCATCCTTCTGGTGACTATCGTTAGATTGCGAAGATTATACCAAGTAGCTAATCATAGAGTGCTAACCAAGCAAAGCTGCGTCAAATTCTCCAATTATAATGAGAATATAAAACATGGGCTATCTTCCTAGGAATATGCTATAATGATCATTTGCTAATTATAAAATTTACTTTCACTAGTAGATGAAACAATCATGCATGAAAATAATTATTTGATGATGACATTGACTAAAGAACCCCATGATAGAGAGCTACATGGGATCTTGGAGACCATCCAACTCATTTCATCTGGTTTTGTTTCTCATACGAGGACAGTAAGACTTTGGGGCTATATGGCTATTAAGTGGCAAAATCAGAAACTTACTCTGTTTTTCTGTTTAACCATAGGCTTGCAAGGAGGACACTGGTTTAGAAAGAGAGATCTTCCATAACAACAGGCCTCATGGAGCACTGGGGTCCCTCAGCTGGACTAGCATATCTTGCCACAACTCTTTTTCATAGAAAAAAATTATGAATACAAATTCCTTAAGTTCCCCACACTTTCTTAAACCTCTGGCATCTGATACTTCTTGTTTACTATCAAGTGCTAGCACATAATAATTCATTAAGTAACAACAAATATTTTAAAAACTCAGTCAGTCATAGCCAATGTTTCTTTGTGCTCAAGTACATTTAAGCTTATGCCTTTATACTTTACATAGAAAATAGTTAATAAGGTAAGTTTATGTTTGGAGACTTAAGTTGCCTGGGTGCTATGGCCTCTTCTAAAAGCTGTATCTCAAAATATCTTCCTATGCCTGCTTAGTGGGCAGAATTCTAAGATGATCCCCCAATTCCCAGCCCTACTACACAGACATCTTCTCCCAGTCAGTTATTTTGTTGTTGTTGCTTTTGTTAATCCTCACCCAAGAATACTTTTCCCATTGACTTTTAGAGAGAAAGGGAGGGGAAGGAGGAAGGGCAGGAGACATCGATGTGAGAAAAACACACAGATTAGTTGCCTCCTACACACACCCCAACTGGGGCTGGGGGATCAAAAGAGCAATACAATGTATGTGGCCTTGACCAGAAATGGAACTTGGGACTCCAGTGTGTGGGCCGACACTCTAACCAGTGAGCACACCAACAAAGGCTCCCAGTTAGTTATTCAATCAAATACTAATATAGAAGGGATTTTGCAGATGTAATTAAGGGCATAAACCAGTCAATCTTAACATAGAGAAATTACCCAGGTGAGCCTTTTAAATTTGGGTCTAGAGATCAGAGATAGAGGCAGAGATTCAAAGCAAAGGAAGGATTTGACATAAGGGAAACTCTGTTGCTGGCTTTGAAGATGGAGGCCACATGGAGAAAGGAACACCTGGCAGCTTCTAGGAACTGAGAGCAGCCCCGGCACGGGAACCGGACCTCAATGCTATAACCCAAGGAACCGAATTCTTCCACAACCCACTGAGCTTGGAAGAGGCCCCAAAGCTGCAGATGAGAGCGGAGCTCAATCAATATCTTGATTTTACCCTTGTCAGATCCTGGGCAGAAAACCCAGCCACACCAAGCTTGAACTTTGCATATAGAACTGAGAGCTAAAAACTGGGTGCTGTTTGACATCACTAAGTTTGTGGTAAGTTCTTATGCAGCAACGGAAAACTAAGACACACCAGTCCTACCCACCCCACTCCCACCTCCCACACAGCAGCCCAACATATACTTAGTTTATTCACTGCCAATACCATTGCTTCTCAGCAGAGAAGTAAATGGCCTCCTCCTCCTCTTCACTCCTATAAAGAGCAGGGCAACTTGACACTGAGAGGATATCTGGATCAGGCGAGGCCAACGAGTGCTGTGTGTGCTGGGGGTGGTGGGCGTGCCGCGGATGTGGCGGGTGCGGAGCGTGTGCAGGGAGCTGAGCACGCTGGGTCTGCGGTGAGGACGGCATGATGCTACGACGAGAGCGACACAAGCTACTGCTTCTGGCTAATGACCCAGCAGGTTTAGCCATGGTCCCTGAAAACCAAACATAAATTTTAAATAAGCTCATAAACCCAGTGCTCCTTTGTACACGCTATAAATACTCACAAAAGAGAACTGATGTTACTTATATGTAACTAATCTACCTTTACTGAAATAAGTGACTGAGCCATTATTACCATCCTCCATCACCTTTACTGCTCCTCAAGAAAGTTAAGAAATAAAATCTAACAAAAATGAAATCAGGTTTAAAAATAAAAAGAAATGAACATAAAAAAGTAGGTTTTAATAGTAAATTTGACATTATTAACCAAAAAGATTTTAAAATTTGCCCAACATAACAAAGCCTTAAATTTAAAAATCAATATAGCATATTTATAAGGAATTTGTACTTTGTTACAAAATAAATTTCAACATTAAAAGAAGGAAATGATGAGTAAAATATAAGTTGGATTTTTCAATGGTTTGATTCCTGGATGGGGTGCATGTGGGAGGCATCTAGTCCATGTGATGTTTCTCTCTCACATTGATATCTCTCTCCCCCTACCTTTCTTTCTCTTTCTCTTTCTCCTTCTTTCTCTCTCTCTCTCTCTCTCTCTCTCTCAAAAAAAAGTCAATTAAAAAAAGAAAAAAAGAACCCTAGCTGGTTTGGCTCAATGGATAGAGCATTGGCCTGTAAACTGAAGGTCTTGGGTTCGATTCCAGTCAGGGACACATACCTCAGTTGCAAACTTGATCCCTGGCCCTGTTGGGGCTTGTGCAGGAGGCAACCAATTGATGTGTCTTTCTCACATTAATGTTCCTTTCTCTTTCTCTACCTCTTCCTCCTTCATTTCCATTCTCTCTAATAATCAATGGAAAAAATATCCTCAGTTGAGGATTTAAAAAGATATTGCTTACAACTATGCAATATTTTCTAAATTTTTTTTTATTATGTTACCTTATCTTTTACCTGAAAAAAAAAAAATGAATCCCTGTATTAGAGTTATATATACTTGGAGCTGAGGATCTTTCTTCTTGTTGCCTGAAGAGGACTGGATGGGGCTACAGTTATAACACTACAAAATCACAGTATTAAAAAGCAGACGTTTTGACCTTTCAACAAGCATTCCTTTACGTAATGTGAATGTTTTACAACATGTTCAGACTATTATTAATTTCCAATGAAGGCAGATATCCACCCCATCTGTGATTTATAAGAGAAGTTAAATAAAACATCCAAGTTGATTATATAGAAATTTATTAGAGATAATTTTCATTCTATTATCGGTAATTAGATAAGAGAAGCACAGCGATTTAATATGACCCTCTATTGCAAACTGTATTTCCTTATACCAGAGAAAATAAATTTTATTTTGTAACAAGGGATTCCTCCTGCCACCAACAACCAGAAATAGAAAGTTATATGTGGACTTCTGGTTCTAGCAATATGGCAGTCAAAGATTACCTGACCAGCATTTCCCAACTCTCAACAACGCACTTTAAATACCCTCAAACACTTCAATATGATGAATAAAATACAACAATAGTTCTACATGCAAACTTGTAAGGAAGAAAAAAAAATTATCAGATACCAAAACAGAGAGAATAAAAAAGAACTACTAGGCTTGTGAGTGATGGTGGAACTACTGTGGAGGTTGCCAGCCTCAATAATTCAAGGGTTTGGGTTTAATTTGGGGATATAAAAGACATCTTGAGCCCACATGAAGTAAGGAATAGGAATTGTGAGTGTGCTGGATAAAAGCTTGAGTCTAGATGGGCTACTACATTCCTCAGTGAAAACATATGTTTAAAAAAATCTCCTTAAAATAGCTCAGTAAAAAACTACAGACAAGGAGAAGGCAACAGTTAAAGTGGTTCTGAGAGAAAAATTCGTAGCCATAAAAATCATACATTAAGGAAAAAAGGAGAAATAAAAATTCATAAGGTAGGTGTCTAAATAATAAAACAAACAAAAAATAAATTCCAATGAAGAAAATAAAAGAGCAGAAATAAATGGAGAATATCAACAACAAAACAGTTCTTTGAGGAATGAAAGAGTGAGTGAAATGAAAGTCAAATTATGCCAGATTAATCAAAGATAGGAAAATGAAAGGATTTTAAGATATAAGTGAAAATTTTTAAATCATGTAAAATACTATGGACAACTTTAAACCAAAAAAGTTTTAAAACTCAGGTAAAACAAACAATATTTTAGAATCACATAACTTAAAACTAGGCTTTTACCCATTATAAGAAGCTAAATCAATAGTTTGGAGGGGGGGGGGGAATCTGCCCCTTCCCTCCTGCCAAAAATCCTTAAAGAATAAATAATGTGTATTTTATACTATCAGAGTATGGAATAAAAATTCAAAACATTTATTGGGTGGTGTTATGGGTCAGGATCTGTTCTAAGTATTTTATAGGTATTATTATTATTTAAATTACAAAATAATTACACAAGGTGGGTTACATCTTATAGAAATTCAGAGTGCTTCCTACAAGGCTACACAAATAAAAAATAATGGATGTTTTATGAGATATTCAAAACAAAATACTGGACAACATTAACCTATAAGGTGAGGGGGTGTGATACATATAAATGGTAGTGTAAGGACTCAAATCTATGCAATCTTGTTCCAGAGCTCACATTCTTTTAATTTATTTTTATTTACTGATTTGACAGGGGAGACAGAGAGAGAGAGAGAGAGAGAGAGAGAGAGAGAGAGAGAGAGAGAGAAGAGATTTGCTGTTTCACTTATTTCTTGTATGTGCCCTGACCAGGGATCGAACACACAACCCTGGTGTTTCACAGGATAATGTTCTAACCAACAGCTACCCAGCCAGGACCAGAGCCCACATTCTTAACTGCTACATTTTATTACCTCTATTTAAGAGTAGGAAAGAATGGGATGGAAAAATAGGCATATTCCTTGTGATGTTAGTTTTACTAGTAACCTTGATATCAAAATCAAAGTGTTCAGAAGGAAAAATTATTGGCTAAACTAATGTATGATTAAAGATATAAAAACCCTAAGTAAAATAATATAGCAAACCAAATCCAATTTATCGTAAGTCATAATGTACTCTTTGCAGAATAAGTTGGATTTGGTTTGTCACAATGTACTGTTTTTATAATAAATTGAATTTGTTTGCTATATTATCTTATTTAGAGTTTTTAGATATTTCATTAAATAGATTAAAATTGCAAAGAATAAAAAAATAAAGCAAGTGATCACCTCAAAATATGCAGAAAAAGTTGGTAAAATTTAATATCCATTGATTTAAAAGAAAAATTATTATTAGCAAAATAGGAATAAAAATTAAGCTTCTTAATTCAAAAGCAATCTACCAAAAATGTAGAGAGAAAAATCACACTTCATGATGAAATATTATTGGGAGCATATCTTTTCACAGTAAGAAATGCAATCACTATTCCCTGCAATCACCACTCTTATTCAACAGTTTACAGGAGGCTTTAGATTGGAGAACAAAGGGGAAAACCATAAGGTTTGGGAAGAAAACAGCAACTCATTATTATTTCTATACAAAAAAGTCCGAAAGGCCCTTAGAAGAGAATTCAATGTTTCTGTATACAAGATCCGCATACCCAAACCAACAGCACTTCCTAAACATCAGCATAAGCTATCACACCTAGAAATTAACCCTGAAAACAAAAGATATGCAAGAACTACACAGAGGAAATTGTAAATTTTACTTAAAGGTATAAAATGGAATTTATGAATAATATTTGTTCCCAAATAGTACATTCAAAGAAATTCCAGTAAAAGCCCAATGGAATTTCATAAGCTGATCCTAAAATGACCAAGACTAGCAATTCTGAGGCTGAATAATAATATATGAAGGCTTTGACCTACCAAACCTCAACACTTACTGTGAAGCTCTAAGTAGCAACTAAGGCAGAATGGAACCAATGGAAGAAAACAGCACCCGGAAGCATTTATGTGTCTACGGAGCGAGTGGTACCAAAAGTCAGCAGGCAGAGGAGAAATAAGGCTGGGACAACTGTGATCTATGCAATGATATATTTTGGTCACAATATGAGCAAAAAGAACTTCTAGGTAGATTAAAAAACTAAGGGATTAAAGCTTAACTTAAAAACTTTGAGGACGGCTAACAATATCTACCACCTTCTGAAAAAGACATAAAAAGCACAAATCATAAAGTTGTCATTAAAATGTTTTTTCAATTTCTTCTGATTGAAAAAGAAAATAAATAGCACAGCACAATAAAAAAAAAAAGCAAAGGGAAATCCTAGGAGAAGATGTCTTCAACCCTCAAATAAACAGGCAACATTTAAAAAAATTCTTCCAGATCAGTAAGAAATCATGGAGAAAATTCCATAGCAGGAACAAAGAACTCAGGAAGGAATCTGAACAAATGACAATAAATGATACGGTACTGGACCTCAACAGTCATCAAGGAAGTAACATTTTTAGTAACAGTAAGGTATCATACAACACTCATTCAAGTTATAAACCAAATCACATCATTCCAAGTACTGTAAGGATATAAGAAGGCAGGCTCTCATATACAGTGGTTGTGCAAACTGATAGAACCACTTTGAGAGTAACTCGGTAATGACTAATAAGAGGTGTCTTCAGGACACCTCAGCAATCCATTTCTAGGTGTTCAGCCAGAAAACCCTCAGAGCTACGACATGGAGCTGAAGATAAAGATGCTCGTTGTAGTAGTATTTTATAAGGGGAACAACAAAAGGGAGAAAGAACCTATCTCAGTAGAAAAAGGGTTAAACTGTGGTTTATTATTACAATAAATAAGTAAGTAAATACACTGTGGTTAACTTATATTAAACAGTTATATTTAATTATTTATATGTAAACATGGAAAACTGATAAAACAGTTTTGAGCAAAAAGAGTTAAAAACGATACATCAGTATGTACAGTTTGATAACATTTATGTAACTTTTGAAATAAGTAACAACTGCATCTATTGCTTGTGGATATACCTGCATGTGATAGGACAACCGTCTTTAGAATGCAAACAACTCTAGAAGAGTGGGAAAGGGAGGCGATCTGGCTTAGCTGTAGCCGAAATGGCTTATTTTGATAAAAAGATGAATAAAGCAAATTGTTAGCATCTGTCTACCTTTGTAGTAGGTGAGCATATTGGTTTTAGGAATATCTGAAAGGTTTTATAATAACAAATGTTAAATAAGTTGCTACTGCATTCCCACTGTGAATGTTTAGCAGTACTATAAAAGTACCAACAGGAAAACAATCATCTGCTCCTGCCCACACAGGGCTAACCTTTGATAGTATCTTCTCTGTCTTTTTTCCTTACAAATAATTAAACACAGACAATATGTATGTACGGTTTTACAACCTTACTTTGCTCTTAACATGCCACAGGGATGTTTTCTTGTCATTAATCACACTTATACAGCTTACATACCTAGAGTACAAATTTAAAACTGCTCAAGAGGGTGTATAATGAAGAGCCTGTATCCTACCTTAGACCCTCATCCTACTGCCAGGAGTTACTTATTTATCAGATCTAGAAATTATGCTTTTGTAATTAAGCAAAGTGAAGTATCATTGTTGTGCCACTGGGTGGAGGCAAAGCTCTCCAAGTATAATCATTGGTATGAGTTATTTTTCAGAGATAATAAATTTCATCACAGTATTTTAAAACATCCTATTACCTTCAAAATCAACTTGTACTTTTTTCATATTTAAAAGTTCAAGTCTCTGTATCACAATCCTGAAAAGTTAAGATAATTATTCACATTTAATGCTGTTTTAAGGCACATATGAGTATCTTTTCCCTCAAAAAAGTACTTTTAAAAAATCTAGTTAATTTAGGAATACAACTTCATCCACACTTCTGATGGTGCATAATTATGCATTCTAAGGAGGGAATGCAACATTTTAAAAAAGCTTTAGTTTTCAAACAGCATCATGTACCTATGAATCAGTGTTACATGTGTCAAGCTTAGGGCATATAATTCAAATAAACACAATATTCAAAGAGCAGAACTGGCCCAGAGCTAGATAAAACTTTGCAGCCATCACTAATTTGCAGCACAGGGACAGTGAAACGAGGTCACACACTCAGTGTTCGTTACACTGACCATCTGTCCTCTCCTCCCTCCTCTAGGAAGATTTCGTGCCTCCCCAATCAGTCTGCATTATCTGCCTGTTGGTTTCATTTTTTCAACCTTAGAATTAAAACCACAGAAATGAACATAAATTCAAAATTGCTATTTATTTGAAAATTTAGAGATTTCTTTCATTAAATTGTTTTTAAAATTAGAACCCTTTCTAAATCATAACTATAAGAAAGCTATAATTGAATAGAAAAACTCAAACTGAAAATGTTCACATATCATGATTTATCTCAAAGACTAAAATGTCCATGTAAGTCTTCAATCAATCAACAATTAACTTCTGCTCTCCATTCACTGGACTCCTGTTCTATCTACACTGTTTTCATAAAGATCAGAAAGGTTGGGAAAAATGAAGCTGGTAGGCAATAATAAGGATAATGACTTCTAATACATTAAATATACCATTTTAAATTTAAACCCTCTATAACTTTGCAAAAAGTCCAAACACTTAATAAATTCTGAAATTTTTTTAATAAAATTTAAAATATTTAAGTTTCACTTTCCTGCCAAAATGTATTCTTTACCAAGTAAAAATTTTCAAATAGAACATAACAAAGGAATTATACATTTTCTAGCAACAAAAATCTACAAAATTTTCAAAATGCAGACATAAACACAGTTTAATTTTATATAAAGGTAAATTGATTCAGCACTTTATGAGTCAATACTCTTTTAATAAAAGCACAGAGTTGGAAAAGCAAAACAAAATATTAAAAAAAAACATGCCTACTGAGACTGTCAACTCAATTTTTAAAAAAAATCACAGGCTGGCTGAAAGTCACACAGTTGGTTAGTGACAGAGCTAGGATTGGAACACAGAATTTTACTTTGTCTATAGATTACACTGCTTTTTAAAGAATGTTTTTCCTCAAAGCTCAGCCCTTCATTCATAAAAGTGATTTAGCATGTATGATGTATCTCACACACACACACACACACACACACACACACACACACCCCAGCCAGTGATTCTCAAATAGTAAACACAAATTAACAACAAAAAGAGAAAACAAAGAATATACAAGATGTTTCATCATAGCCTTCAAAGTAAATGCTCCATAAACGGCGTGGTGTAAAGTTATTGAAAGCTATCCCAATTCTCTTTTGAACTCAGCACTTACCAGGAAACTGTGACACTATGGGAGGTGTATCTTCATCTAAGTCGTCAACTCCTCCAGCGATTGGATAGGGTGGAATGGAGACTCTGGGCATCACCACCCAGCTGTGGTCAGAATAAAGGGAAGAGGTCAGGCTGGGGAGCCCCGAGTTATGGGCTATCTGGAAGCCACAGATCTTCTCAATTTGTTGCCAGCGAAATAGTCGTTCTCGTAAACAAGTTGTCAGCTCGGAAAGAGCTTTCCTGAAAAAGACAACATAGGAATTATTTGTTATTTCAAACAGTCCTTAATATGGCACTGAAAAAACACAACTGCATGAATAGACCATAGCAATTAGCTAATTTCAAGAAGAAATTACACACTCTTAGAATTAGTATGAATTATGTGATTATACATGATCAAATTAAAATATAGATTGTCATGCATTACATATTTCAGCACAGTGAAAATAAACAACTAAAATAACATTCTTACTTTGCTTCCAGAATTTTGTGGTCTACCTCATCGAGGGAGGAGCTGTGCGCGACATGCAGAGTCCCGAAGACTGTGCTTCTCTTCTTTTTGATTTTCTCTGCCTAGAAACCAAAGGAGAGAAAAACAGGCTAGGTTCTGGGAAAACATACATATGTTAGTGAGGTTTATTTTGTTTTGAAAATATTAATCATAACATCAGTGAAAAATTATTAGTCAATAATATATAGCCATATTTTCCAAAACAGAAAATAGATGAGGGAAAAAAACAAACATGCTTTCCCAACTTAAACAATATGATTAAAAACTCTGTTCTGGAGAATTTGTTTCTTATTTCTGTGATTCAGAAAGACCTGAATTTTCTATTAAAACTAACAAATAACATTATATCCTACTGCACAGAGGTGTTAGTGAGTGAACTAAACCCCTTTTTGTGTGTGTACTACATATCAGATTAATACTTAATCGTATTTCACACAATTTAATAAAGTCAGACATTAATTTCTAGTAACTACTAACCTGAATCAGACATGAAGCAGCAACCTAGAGGAGAAAAGCTCTGTATAAAACATTTATAATGATAATAGGGATGATTTTTAAATGACATTAAGGTCATTCTGAAAGGTATACACCTCTTTAAAGAAAGCAATTCTACTTTACAGCTTATGATTATGAGAATCAATTAATGCAATAAGTTCCAGTTTAAGAAAAGAATCTGCAATAATAAAAATTTATTCATATCTTTGTATTCCAACAGGTTAATACTTCTAGAAATTTAATAAGTTTTGAAATATAATAGAATACCTCATCCTTAGCAATAGCTAATTGCATTTCGGCATTCTGTCTTTTAATATTGTAGTACTGTACTTCTACTTCATGTGTCAACTGAAGCCATTTTTGAAGTGCATCTGGAACAGACCAGCTGCTTCTGAGTTCAAATTCTTTTTCAGCCTTTTTTAAAGCCATTCGAACCTGGGTGGGAGGGGGAGGGAGAGAGGGAGGAAGAGAAAGGAAGAAAAGAGAGAAATTTCTTTTCTTAATATATTCAAATTAAAAAAATTTTAAAGAAACTAAGATATTTTAGTACTCAAATTAAGAGGAAAAGCCATTTTAATTATGCTCTTTGTAAACACCATCACAAAGTCTAAAACAATTATTTCTGACATTAAAACTTAAGCTGAAGTTTTAAGTGCATCTTAAATTCACTAAGCAAAGCTGTAAAGCTAGAGGATAGAAGGGACCTACATAAGCCTTAAGCTGCAATATTTAGTTTTTACATTTTATTATAACCAGACTCACTAAGAGTGAAAAAATAAATCTAGAGCATATAAAAACTAAAACTTATCACACTCTTCTCATAACGCATTATTTATGAAGTAGGATATGAATAAGTGTCCAAAATAGGGTGACTATCTGTTCTACTACCCCTTCTAATGTTCCCCCAAAGCCCTACTATATACTCTGTAACTATACACTCACTGTTCTGGAGAATTTTTACCACTGCTATTCAATTCACTGCTCCTAATATACCAGAAGGTAGATAAATTGTAAGTTTCGAGAAAGTCGATTCTGACTGAGAGTCCATCTGATTTTTCCATGAGAAACCATGCCCGGCCTTCCATGTCCACGGGAGACGTGGTATTACATGCTAAGGAAAACACTCTTAAGGAAAGCGTCATAAAGAAAAGGACACAGAAGGAAGAGACAACCCATTCTAGGAATGATTCACTTAAACTAGTGGAGTTTAAGCTAAAGATATGTAAAGACACATGATGAAATTTATGGAATTACATATGCTGAAGATCTTTACACAGAGTCAGGAGTGAGCTATGGAGAATCCTGCTTCTGAACACCATAACTGCAAATTAATTTTCCTCTGGCTAAGTAAGGTAACTAAAATTCTACTCCTAAACCAACATGCAGGAGAATGTTTGATTTAAAAACCCAACGTATTTAAACTTTGTTGTTTGCCAGATTAAACTAAGGGTACTATACATAAACTTTTGATGAAGTGTTTAAACAGAAAGGCTGTCAGATACTGTAAGAAAAAAATATGCAGAAAGCATTTTTTAAAAGTCTACTATTTAAAAACAAAAAATTCACAATGGACACTAAATAAATCAAAAAACAAATATCAAAGGCAAGGATGAGATCGCTGGAAACAAATCCTAAGCAACGTCTGCCTGACACAATTCACTGTGCAGTGTGCTTGGGACAATACTGTGTTTAATAAGAAGCTTGGCTAAGCTACGTGGCGTCCTGCTCATCTCTCAGGAAGAGAGAATGTGAGCTCAGATCCTGGGATGTACAGGTCTACATAATACCACGAAGTGAAGGGCTGGAGGCCCTTCTGCTGAAAAGATTTTAAAGCTGAATTGTCTTATGCAGTTTTCCTTGCCAAAGAAGTATACAGAGAATCTGAACAAATTTCACTGAAGTTTTTCTCTTTAATCATTAAAATTTTCCTTATTGTTATGTCTACAAATTTATTTCTCCTAAAATAATTCAATGAACACACTTAACACAGATTTGATATATTTCTAGTATAAATTAAGGCTTAACAATGCTATGATTGACTGTCAATGTCTCAAAATATTAAAAATCTTTACCTTCTAACAATAGCAACTATTTAAACTATTTTTCTGCTAATTCAGAAGTTTATCATTTGACCTAAATTCCAATCCTTAGTTTGAATTACATTGTTATTTATAGGGGAATGGATCTAAAATTGAGTAATTAATAGCTTTCACAAATGATGAATTAAGTTGTTTAAAAATATAGTAATTATTGACAGTTTTTTATGTAAAACAGCAATAAGTAAAAACATAACATTAGAAAGAAACAGCCTAAACTTCTGAAAACCTGGCTTCTACATGCAACTGTATGCATTACTACCTCTCTGACCTTCAGCAAATTCTTTACTTTCTGAGGCGGACTGTCTCATGTAGAGCAGGGGTACAATGAATTGTCCTGACTTAAGCTTCTTTAGACTTTAAGAAAAAAAAAACATGCATTTGAAAAGAACTTACATAAAATATAAAGTGGTACTATTATTTACCCAAAAGTTTTTGTTTTAGGATAAAGAACACTGTACAAAATATGTACCAGATTCTCCTGCCTTCTAATTTTGAGAAGTTGATTTATCCCCAAGACAAAATATAGTAATGCTTCCAACTATGTGGAAATGTGGATTATATAACAATGAACTAATTTCCCAGTTAAACTTACTTCTATAAACAAAGCCTTTAATAACATTAAAGGAAAACATGGACTCTGGAAAATGACATGCAGTATCTTGCCTTTGTCACTTAATCTTGCCACTGTATCCTAAGGTAAGTTATTTAACCTCTTTACATATCTCATCTGTAAATGAGGGTAATCTCTATGTTTTGTGAAGTTTAAAATTTAGCAATGAACCATTTGTAATATGCATAAAACACATAAACACTCATAACATTATGTTTCTTATTTCTATAACTAGGGGCCCGGTGCACAAAAATTTGTGCACTCGGGGTGGAGGGAGTCCCTCAGCCCGGCCTGTGCCCTCTCACAGTCTAGGACCCCTCAGTGGATGTCCTATGATGGCCCCAGTCTGCCAGGCGCCTTTTGTGTGTGTGTGGCGGGGGGGGGGGCCACTGGGGACCTGCCCCCAGCTGCATCTGAGGCTCGGAGCAGTCCTCCTGTGTGTGTCTACCTGCTGGGGACCTGCCACCAGGCACACTGTGGAGGCTCGTGGTCAGGCCAGCCTTTTCCTGCTCCCTGATCCCCAGAAGGGACCTGGGAAGCCACGAAGCAGGCCGCCAACTCTTTCCCACTCACCCGTCCCCTGCAGCCTTGCTT